>CANXYC010616180.1:0-15692 GCA_948193065.1 Aleurites moluccanus | reverse complement strand
ATTAATTTCTTTTCTATGGAATTGTCTATAGTTATCTGAACCCTCATCGAATAACTCTGTGATTCTAGAGATATTCCTCACTCCAGGATTGGTTGTATTAATCAGCCTAAAAATTATCCTAGTGTGATATGCTAAATATTTATCTTGAGAATTCATTTTGTTCATGTTCATAGATTTAATCCTAAGTGACAAAGAATTACCCAAACACTTATCTTTTACTGACATCATATAGTTAGGATAAGTCTAGAACCAAACTGGTCCATGTGCAAGGTTGGTTTGAACCCCTGATATTAGCTGGTCTTGAAACAAATTTCATCTTTTGTCTAGCACAGCTGCTATCATAGGACTATCTGCTGGCAAATTGAACAGAGGTATAAGTCCTATTTAGACAAGACCAATATGGATATATTGATATGTTCCTTTTGATTTAGCTACTAATTCTCTTATTTTTGGTAAATTGATCAAAGAGATGTCCAACGTTTCTAGTTTTGTACTAGAAACCTAAGCCGTTGATTCTGATTGGGAGACATCTACTATTGACCTAAAACTGAATTTAGATTTGTTGTAAATAGTATTGATATCTACCTTTGGGAGTTTCCATTCTAGGTAACTCTTGGACGAATCATCGTACTGGAAAGATTCTTCCTGTACCAGAGAAGTATCTAAAGGGTTCATCTCTTCATCTATGGGTCCTTCTTCCACATTCATCATGAATAGCTGGGCTGTCCACAGATCAGATTCATCTATATCAGTTTCATATTCAGAACCTACTTCATAAACATAATCTATTTCAGAATATATGTCAGAATATTCATTTCTTCTATTAGTTCATAAACAAGATTCTCATCTTCGAAGAAAATTCTTCTAAGATTTTCTTTTCGCTTATTCTTTTATGGACATATATTTGCTTTGTGATCTTTTGAACCATAAATCCAAGAACAAGAACAACTGCTAAGAGGTTTCCTCTGCGGGCACTTAGGGGCTCTCCCATATTTTTTCTTAAAGGCTTCTATCCTGTCTTTATCCCTAAGGTTGGTTTTCTTTCTAATAAACCTAGAAGGTTTATTTAACCTCTTTTTGTTGTTTCTATCATTTTTCGATATTCTTCTTTTTCTATGTCCTTTAAATTTTCTCTTTTTTGTATCACAAGAAGAACATCCTACTTCAGATTTCTTTCCTATCCCCTTTTCATTTGTTGTAGTACACTCGTACCTACCAGGAACATATTCAATCTGAGAGCAACAACTTTTGTTCAAATGAGGAAGACGTTTTGCATTTTGTCTTACTTGAAGTTCAGTACATGCCTTTCTCAAGGCATATCTAACTGCCTGTATTTTACCTCCTAATCCATCAACCACTTTTTCTTCATTTAGGAAGAGTTGATAGGCATTTTTTGCTACCTCTGGCCATGGTTCTGGGAGCTTAGCAAAACACAGTGTTGACATGTAATTTTGAGCATTAAGATCAAGATTATAATAATATTTCTGAAATTCACATGCATAGTTATCAAAATAACACATATCACATATCTGTAGTTTCATCAATGCCATTAAGGACTGTTCTTTCTCTAATGACTCAGTTGATATTGAGAAACCACAAAACTCTCTTTTCAGGGCATCTACGATGATAGCTAGAATCTCATCTACTAGAACTGCTTTCCTAATTTCATCTCTAATAGAGGTTTGAACTACTAGCTGATCCCAAAATTTTTGAGCATTGCCAACCATGGTGGCTTTGCAAAGTTTGTAGGTGGCCTCAGTTGAGTAGCTACCTGCTCTAGTTGTAAACCTGATCATGGTAATCCACTCATCTATTCTTTCAGAAGCATGCTTTTCACAATCTAGATTTAGAAAAGCTGTTGGGATGATGACGGGCCTTAATGGATTATCCCTAGGCTGAAATTCTGGTTTTATTCTATGGGGATAATTTGGTTTATATTCTGCCCTCACTCCATTGCAAGAAGCTCATTAAATATTTTATCATCTAAATGCAAAGGAGTTTCTTCTACCAGACCCAGAGACTTTCTAAGGTCTTCAGCTACTTTGCTACTTTCCTGATTAGCAGCTCTAATGTCAGGGTCAGCAATATAAGTAACTATTTTGCCTTTCCTTGATTGCAAAATTTCTTTTTCAGAAAGAGGTTTTTTCAAAGCTCTTTCTCGCTTAATTGCATCAAGCCTATTATTCACCAATTTTCCTACTTCTTTTGCTAAAGCATTTCTTTATTCTGGTGAATCGCCTGTATTTCCTTTTGCATGCAACTGCTCAAGGAGAAGGCTCACTTCATTATGAATATTTTGAAATGAAGTCAATCCTGAAGGATTTGAGCTGACACTTTCTTCTCTATCTAATTTTCCCATTTTTATCTAGAACTACTGGGTGTATTTTCAATTTTTTCTTTATTTTCTAAAAATATTACCCAATTGTCTAGACCTAGAGAATTTTCCCAAAGAGTAAGAAAAAAGTCAATTTTTCTTAAGTGCAATCTTTTCCAAATTAAATAATCTCTTTTTAGATTATCACTTCAACTTGAAGTTCTAGAGGTTACTAGAGGAGTATCTTGATCTAAAATGGCTAATTGATTAAAAACCTGATATTGCTCTTCTAGAAATTCAATTATATCTGCTACTCCACAATATTCATGGGCAATTTTATTTTCTAAGGGAGAGTTTCTATAAATAAAATCAATTCTAATAAATTCGTTCCTATGCTTAATTCTTCCACAAACCCAAGAATATTTCCATTATATCAGTGGATGCTCTTTTCTCTCTGTAATCGAAAAATGTTTTATATTGTTATACATTCTTCCAGGGACTAAGGAATTCCCTCTAAAAATTTCATTTATAAACGAGCAAGTGAAATAAATTTTGGACCTATATGTACAGTATTTTGAAAATCAGGAACCAAAATGTAATTAAATATTAGTTTATTTCTGGAAAAGAACTTTTATGTTTTAAAAATTATCGTTACAAATTAAAATTATAGGACCACAAAGTGCATTAAACAAAATTGAGAGATTATGAATGAAACTGATCCTAGAAGTCATGAACGGCAAAGTCAATTAAATGGTTACCTTTCAGAATTGGCCGATGCAGCTTTTATTTGTAAAGTAAGTTCATTTATGCGGTGTTTAAATGAAAGATGCCTTGCCATGCCTTTTTCACACTTTTAAAACATTTTTTTAATCAATGGGAAATTAAAATAATTTTATAGAAATTTTATTATTTTTTCTTTCCTTATGAGGATGAACTAAGGGTAAGTTCAGTAATATAAAATTTACATAAACTATAAAAGAGTAAGATAGTCTAATTAGTTGCTAAATTTATTAAGGGGAGTGTCAAAAACCTATTGTGGAGTGCCAATATCATCTTCCAGTCCTAAAATAAATATTCTATTTTTTTGACATATTTTAAATTAATTATCTTATTTTTTAATTTAAATTATAATTTACTTTAACATTTTAATAATACTGTCATATATTAGATCTTATATAATTAATGCAAACTTGAAAAAAATAAAAATATTAATTATTTTTTGAAAAATAAAGAGATAATTGTATTTAATTAAAAGAGAGTAAATGTTAAAATAGTATAAAATAATTTTATTAATATTTGTGTATTTTATAACTCAAATATTGAAACAAATAGAGTAATTTTTTTATTTTTTAATAAAAAAATATAAATATAAATGAAAAAATTAAATAGTATAATGGAATCGAAATATAAGATTGATTTAATTAATTTCTAAAAAATAAAGATACATTCGGTAATTAGGTTAAATTCTATAAATGAAATAATAATTTATTCTATTTTATTTTGTATTTTAAATTTTGGAGTTACTATTAAATGCTATAAATATGGGCTTCAAAGGACGGATGCTTCACTTGCATTGTTGAATAATCTGGAAAATGTTTTCAGATTAATTGTTGCCGCATATGGAATTACTTTCATGGAAAAGACAAAAGAAGCCTAAAAGAATTACTAAGAAAAAGAGTTCGAATTTTCTTTTATAAAGTTTCTCAGTATCCAAATATTTTATGCGGTCAGACTTGATTTTGCTAGATTTTTACATTCAAACGAGATATTAGTATACTTTTTTTTTTTAATTTTATATAAAATTAAATTACTTTTATTTTAAATAAAAAACTAAAAATACCCTTTTATTTTCATAAAAATTAAAAATATATTTTTTTATATTTATATTTAATCTCATTTTTCTTATTTTGACAACATATCATTAAAAAATATTTTTAATTGATTACAGGTCTACATCAAAATAAAACTAACAGCGTTAGTGTAATAGATTCTAAATTAGTAATCAACCATAAATTATTTTTTATCAAAAAATTAAATATAAAATTTAAAATAAAAATCATTATAATTAGAGGTGACATTGATTTGATTTGAAAATTTCTCAAATTAAATTAAATCATCATTATAGTTAAATTGTCAGTTTCGATTTGATTTGATTTTGTTTAAATACCTTCAAATTATCGGTTTCAAACCAAATATTTTTTTTTATTTATCATTATTATTTTATTATAAATTTAGAAGAAAAATACCGATAAAGTATCAGTAATAAATTTTTTTTAAAAATACTTCAATATTATATAAATAAAAACTTATATATTCCATTAATTAGCAAACTCAAAAATTGTATTTTTTCTCAAGAACTAGACTTTATTTATTTATTTTTAGTTAATTTTCATGAATAGTAATTTTTTAAAATTCTAAATTAATATTAGGTTAAAAAAATATGTGGTTGTATATAAAATAAAATCAAATATATTTAATTATAATAATAAAAAAAAATAAAAAAAAAATATGTGTAACTTTAGTTTGGTTTGGTTTGGTTTGAAATCGAAAAAAAATGCTCAAACCGAACTTTTGATTTACTCTATTTTTCAAATCAAACCAAACTAAAGAAATTGTCAAACTATCGGTTTCGATTTAATTTAATCGATTTCATTCTATTTGATCGATTCAATCGGTTTAACTTCCACCCCTAACTACAACCACATGTTTTTTCTTTATACTTTTTCTTTTTAATATAATCAATGTTAATTTAGATCTTATTGTTAATCCTAAAATTAACCAAAAACGTATTTATTAAGATTAAAACCTTTAAATTATTTATTAAGAATCTTTTATTTCAGTTCTGACATTATTGAATGTTGAAATTCATGCAATTAAAATAATCTAATTTACTGGGATACAAAAAGCACCGTAAATTGTCAACTAGGGACCAATACAATAAAAGTAATATGAGTTTTTCGGTTTATAGGTTCGATTCAATCGGTTTAACTTCCACCCCTAACTATAACCGCATGTTTTTTCTTTATACTTTTTCTTTTTAATATAATCAACGTTAATTCAGATCTTATTGTTAATCCTAAAATTAACCAAAAACATATTTATTAAGATTAAAACCTTTAAATTATTTATTAAGAATCTTTTATTTCAGTTCTGACATTATTGAATGTTGAAATTCATGCAATTAAAATAATCTAACTTACTGGGATACAAAAAGCACCGTAAATTGTCAACTAGGGACCAGTACAATAAAAGTAATATGAGTTTTTTGGTTTATAGGTGGCCGATATCATCAACTTTGGCTTAGAGATCTGATATATAGACTGCAAGAACTGTCAATTAAGGTTGGATATACATATAAGATGAGACGTCAATCTTGGGGTGAATATTTAAGTTGTAAGGAATTGTCAATTCAAATAGGGATGCTCACAAAAATCTAAAGCAAAAGTGATTTTTATTGATGAGTCATGAGAGTACATAATGACTTAACAGAGCTATTTATAAGAAATGTACAAGGGTATTTTAGCAATCATAAAAAGAAAGTAAAAAATCCTAATTTATTATGGTGCATTATAGGAGAATTGGTTCACTATATGCACCTTGGCCCCCTATTATATTTCTAGATTTATCTATATGGGTTGCTCAAAATTCATGCCTATAGGAATTTAGACTCAATTGTCATTTTTGGGCCGACGTTAATAATGTCTCCTGCAATTTTTTTTTGAAAATGTGAAGGGTTGCACCTTTTTACGTCAACCGTTATTGAAAGTTAAAAGAATTTGAATTTTGAATCTCATGGGGGCCAAAGAGTCACATGCCTACTCTCACAACTTAGTAAATAGGGATCGATCAACCTTTTCCCATAAAGATGGAACATAATATTTTAAGAACTTTCCATTAATTGATCGATCATATAGCTCATCGTCTTGATCTGATAGTCGGTAAGCATCATTCCCTTTGATCTCTTTTATCATAAATGGTTATTCACAGCTTGGGGACCATTTGCTGAGCTCAGGATCTTTGTGTTCGATAGGAAAGATTACTTTCCAAATAAAGTCCCCAATCTTGAAATTTTTAGGTCACACCCTTTTGTTGTATGCTCTTTCAACTCTCTTCTTATGAGCCTAGATCTAGTCTATAGCAACAAGAGGATCATAATCAAGTTCATCTAATTCCTTTAGCATTAGTTGAATGTAATATATCGTTGGTTCGCCTTGATATTTGCACCTTATGAACTTCATTATTAGCATGGTAGGTATCATTACACTGTCCTCGTAAAACAACTTGTAAAGAGTTGTCCTATGGCTTATTTCAAAGTGGCTCGGGTTGCCCATAGATTTTTTTATAACAACTTATACTAAACCTTAGATTGTCTTCAACCATCTTTTGAATGTTCATTTTAATAATATTTGTTGGTTGCCTTTGCTTGCCTATTAGTATGTGCATAGTAGGGAGTGGAATGCACAAGCTTGATGCCAAACTCCTTACAAAATTCTTCACTTCTTCTCCTATGAACATAACCTCTAAGTAGGTTGTGATCGTTTGAGGCAAGCTACTTGGGTGAAGAATATATTACTTTTGTGTTGGTTTACTACCTTAAGAATTTGAAAGAGGATCAATGGTTTGATTCTTAGGTTTAGCATGGGCAGTATAATTAGAAGTCAAAGCCCCTTTTTCTATCAGAGGAGGTGGAATAGGACAAAGAGATGGAAGAGTTGTAAAAAGCTCATGAGCTAAATCCTTGTCAGAGGCAATATATCCCCTTTTCTACAGTTCTAGCTAGAAAGGAGGAGAAGGATGAGGAGAGGCTCGAAAGATCTATCAGACACAAGGGCTCACACACAAGGATAATGAGTAGTTGCCTCGTTGCTAGCTTGATTCAAATAAGTAGCCCCCATAGCCAAATTGGCAGTTGCCACTCAATTTTGAAAATTATCTAAGGCCAAATAGATAGAGTTTTCTCTTTAGCAACTTACCTAAGATTGCTTCTCCGATTGTCGATAAAATGTAGCTTGCCCTAAAGATGGGTAGCCAAAGGTCCCTTTTTATTTCCCTTCTTAATGACCTTGTTCAACTCCTCTTTTAGAGTAGTCATTTTCTTAAGCTTATTAATCACCTTGCTCTTTAGCAACTTACCTAAATAGAAGTACCTCCTTGACTTCACTGATTTTCTTGTTCATAACAATAACATTCTCCTTTTTTACCCTAAACCTACCTTCTAACTCGAGGTTGCGCTCCCTCAGCCGGGCATTTTCAGCACGCTACGCTTCAGCTTTTGCTTGATTGTGCTATTGATCCTTGAGTTGTTGTCTTAAACTTAGGATCTCAACTTAGTACTTCTTGACCACCAAGATACAATCAATAGCCTTATCTCGAGCCTTGCAGTTGTACTTATCAATAACATGCAACCTACAAAAGATATATTAGTTCTTCCCCATGGCCTGAGAAATGAGGGTAAAATAAAAAATGAAGGCTTACCACAAAATTTTTCTTGACTTAATAAGCAACCAAGAGCTCAGTCAAGGCATTATAAATAGACAAGGTCTCAGGAAGGGAAGAAAGAGCAATAATAAAGTCTGTCGACCATTAAATCATCAATCATTGACAGCTCGGGGATGGCTTTCATAACTTGTGAAAACTTAAGTCCCTGCTCCATCATAAGGTCTTCCCATACCACTGGCTGAGAATGAGAGTCCCTTAATGGATAATAAGGCCTTGGAATAAAGCGTTCTCTTAGAGTTGACATAACTTTAAGCTGTTTTTACTCCACAGGTAGAACCATTGAAGCTCTCCCTCAAACTCGAAGCTAGATCTTGAGGCAACATTAACCCTAGGTGAAGTGACTGCCTCAACAATTTATGCCTTGACTTCTTCTACCTTAACGTCCATCTCTATAGATGGCTCGGTCCTACCCTCTCTTTCCCCTTTGACCATGTCTCCCTCAGGTTAAGCCTCTATAGCAATGGCTTGCTCCTCGTTAGAAGTCTGAGCCCTCTACTTCTATTGACCCCTTAATAATTTTGATTTAATGATTTTGACGATGATACAAAACTTTGATATACTTTGATGTGTTGGATTATAAGTTTGAACAAAACTTCAATATATTATAATATTAATATGGACTAAAAATCTATATATACTTTGAATTAAATTAATATGTTGTATTTAATTGTGTACTTATTAGTTTCATCTCAAAATAAAGTATCATCGTTATGGAAACATAATGCTCGTTACAAAAACACTTTATCAGACAGAAGCATTTCTTCAAGCCTGTTACAAGTTAGAACAGTTGTTATAGGAACATGTAATTTAATTCAAAGTTATGGAACATGTAATTTAATTCAAGGTGTATGAACAAGATCAAAAGTCCACAATACTTGTGAGTATGTTACATCAAGGATGCTTTTGAAGATAATCAGTGGATCATAGCTATGCAAGAAGAGTTAAATCAATTTGAAAGAAGCAAATTGTGGAAAGTTCCTAAACAACAACATCATTTGGTTATTGGAACAAAATAAGTGTTTCATAATAAATTGGATGAATCCAAAATTATAGTAAGAAATAAAGTAAGACTAGTTACAAAAGGATATTTACAAGAAGAAGGTATTGACTTCGATAAAACTTATGCTCCCACAGCTAGATTAGAAACAATTAGAATATTACTTGCTTATGCATGCTACAAGAATTTCAAACCTTTTCAAATGTATGTCAAGAGTGCTTTTCTAAATGGTTTTATTTAAAAAGAAGTTTATGTTGAATAAGCACTTGGTTTTGAAAACTAAAAATCTCCAAATTATGTGTTTAAACTTTCAAAAGCTTTATGGTTTAAAATAAGCTCCTAGAGCTTGGTATGAGAGACTAAGTAACTTCCTCCTTGAAAATCTTTTTTCTAAAAGAAAAGTTGATAGAACTCTTTTCATCAAGTATGATAACGAAGACACTTTAATTATTCAAATCTATGTTGATGATATTATATTCGGTGATATTAATGAATTGCTTTGCAAGAATTTTTCTAATTTTATGCAAGGTGAAATTAAGATGAGTATGAAGGGAGAGCTCAATTTCTTATTGGGACTACAAATCAAACAACTAGAGCATGAAACCTTGATCAATCAATCCAAATACACAAAGAAGTTGCTCAAAAGATTTGGAATGGATAACACCAACCTCAACCTACTCATATGAGCACTTCAATCAAATTGGAGGTTGATGAGAAAAGTAAAATGTTGATTCGAAACTCTATGGAAGTATGATATGATCTTTTCTTTATCTTACCACATCTAGACCCGATATATTATTTAGTGTTTGTATGTGTGCACGTTTTTTATCTGATCCAAGAGAAGCACACATCATTGGAGTTAAACGAATCATGAGATACCTTGTGGACACACCAAACTTAGGTTTGTGGTATCCTAAGGGATCTACATTTGATTTGTATGGCTACTCCTATGTGGATTATGGAGGATGTAAGATTGATAGAAAAAGCACAAGTTACACTTGTCAATTTTTTGGTAACATGTTAGTGTCTTATTTTTTAAAAAGCAAAACTCATTTGCACTATTGACCATTAAAACTGAATATGTAGCAACCGCTATATTGCACTCAACTTCTATGGATAAGAACACAACTTGAAGAATTTGGACATTTATTTGATAGCATTCCAATAAAATGTGAAAATACAAGTTCCACAAATCTTTCAAAAAATTCAGTTGATCACTCATGCACAAAGCATATAGATATTAAACATTATTTTCTTAGGGATCATGAAAGTAAAAAGTATATTAATATTGAGTTTGTGGATACTAAGTGACAATTGGCTGATGTTTTCACAAATCATTGGAAAAGGAAGTATTCTACTTCATTAGAAGTGAAATAGGTATGATTGATACTTCGCAAGTATGATATTTTCAAACTCTGTGGTTTAAATATGTGCTTGGTATGCATAATTGACATAACTTGGTGAGTTTTGATGTGTTTGATTGATGCTTAAGTAATTATACAATTGTTGTTTGCTTTGGTGATAATTGAGAATAAATTGATTCAATTTTAATAAATTCATGTTAGTTTAACATCAATTAATGTTAATATAGTGTCAAATTGAGTAAGATATGCATATATAAGTTATAATGGTTTAAATCTCAAAGCTTTTATCTCTCCTGCACAAATCCTAAAAAGTCTGTTGGAATGCAATACATCATTGTTTGTAACGCCCTTGAAACCTTCGTAATGCCCCTGACTTTATTTTGCTTGATATTTCAAAATTCAGACAAAAAAGAATTTTAAAGGTTGTTACCATACCATGCGGGATTTTAAATGCCCACGTGTCATAGAAACCCCAACCGTTTTACTTTATTTCAAGAATTTTTCAAATTCCCTCTATTTTTCCATCCATATTTTTCACACTTTCTAACCTAAACTCTCCCTATCCCTTCTTCATGGCTGATACAAGAGAAAAAGGCATTGCTAGTTAGGATGATACAACATCATCTCTCAGAGATTTTGGTCTTTAATTTCATAATGCTCACCATAACAAACGATTGACCATTTCTCAAGCAAAATAGGTTAGTCTATGGTTGTCGTTTATATGCTTCAACTTTGGAAAGACTTAAGATTATGGAAAATATTGGAAACTATTCCTTGAGATTCTTTAAACCCTAGAATTTATATTCTTATATAAAAATACCTTTTTGAATATCATGTATGAACTTTTCTCCACCTTAAAAGTTAACATTCAAAATAGAAAAATGGACTTCTTCTTGAAATGGATTCCTCACACTCTTTCTGAGGAAAGTATTAGATATCTCTTCAATTTTTCTATAGGAAGTCCCTATTCTACTCCTATTGGATGGGATCCTAATCCTACTTGGAAGAGACTAATTGGAGAAGAAAACTTTGTCCCTTCTTCTAGTTTGGTGACAAAATTAAGGAATATCAGTTTGAGAGTTATTCATAGATTTCTAGATTATTCTATTATGGCTAAAATGAATTATGAATTCATTAGTGTAGAATTATTCATAATCATCCATTTAATAGGGTTAGAAGGTTTATGTAATACCCTAGGCAACTTTGTTTTATATGCATGATTTAATTCTCAGTTTATAGTTTGAAAGTATTGAAATGATTAGAAATAATTTTAGAGACACAGTTAGAATACAAATGAAATACTTTTTCGAAAATCATCGGTGTCAGAAACACTGCTGAGAAAATAGCAGTCCAGTCAACAGATAAATTTCTGATTAAACACTGCTGAGAAAATAGCAGTCCAGTCAACAGATAAATTTCTGATTCTAAGTAGGGGGGTAAAGGATCACATAAATACATGTAATTATGGTAAAAAGAAAGAGGTGAAAAATATTTAGGAATACTGAAAAAGCAAGTGATGGCAAAACCGTAAATAAATAAAATTTAGAGAGATATAGTGGAAAGTGGTCTGTCTGAGTTTCAGAATGACTCTGAAACTATTTTTATAAATAAGGATAAATAAAAATAATCCTTTTGAATCCCCACTTTGAAATCCAATTCTCAATAGAATTGTCAGAATAAATAACATAAGAAGTTGGGGTCAAAGTATGAATACTTGATAGTTTAAGGACCAAAGTATAATTTGTAATTATTAACTCAATATATAAGAAATGCCTTAGCATTTTTGCTCATCTTCTTTGTCTTCCTAAAGGGTGGCCGAACCATTTCCTTGTTCTTCCTCCATTTGTAAAGCAAATTTCCTAAAGAAAATTGAAAGAAAACTTAAGATTTAGCTTTGTTCTTCTATTTCCAACTCATTTCTTCCTTGTAATAATAAAGGAAACCAATGAATTCTTAAAGCTAGATTTCGGGTGGAACATCAAAGTTGAGGTAATCAATTAGTTTGTTTAGTTTTAGGGTTTATTTAGATGATTTAGAGGTTATATTAGATGGGTATGGTATTTGATTGCATCAATTGATGCATTTAAACACTTTTCCCTCATTTCAAACCCTAAAGTGAAGTTGTTTGATTTGGCTTAATGATTTAGAGTTAGTTTATGTTGTTTAAGCTTAGAATATGTTAATTGGAGGCTAATGGATGAATTATTTATGGTTGATTTGTTGTAGAAAATCAAGATAGCCATACTTATACATTTTGCCTCCTTTGAAGCATTTGGTGGAAAATCAATTTTCTTAAGCAATTTGGAGTGCTAGGTGAGTTTAATATGCATCAAATTACATGTCTATAACATTGGATTGATGATTGGAATTCTATTTTGGAACCATATTTTTGGCCGAACCCTTATTCACTATTCATGCCTTTGATTTTGTTTGATTTTTCCTTTGAATTCCTTAGCCTATTTGATCTTTTAAATGCTATTTAATATTGTATATCTAATGCCTATTGTATTGCCTTGGTTGTGAGTTGATTGTTGAATAATGGGGCAATGTTGGAGTTGCACCATAACCATGCCAATTTGTCCATTTGATAATGCCCACCATGTGTTTGATGAAATGCCTAGTTATATTATCATTGGCCTATCATTCCTTCATCCATAAGCCTACCAATTTGAATGCCATTGTCACTAGTGACATTGACATGCTAATTGTGCCTACCGATTACCTATGTATAACCAATCTTTGTTCCATACCTTTGTTATTTACTAAACCAATTACCATTGCTTATCACTATTCTGTTGATTAAATTGTTACTTGAAATGATTGATATTGAGATAATTTCTATTGATGATATCATTGTTACATAATAGTATATAATGATATGTTTCACATTTGTATTGACCCTAATGTGGTTTGACAGAGTTGCTGCTCCGACAGGGTAGTGGGAACATACTGTAGGCAATGTGTACATTGTTTATTGAGACCCTAGCTGGGAAGAGTTATTGGTCCTAGCCATAAGACCTGATCAGTCTTATGTTTATTAATATGAGATTGACTGAATGTTTACATATAGTCTACATGTGTTCTGGCCCCTATATATGTCTTACCATATTATACCATTCTTTTAATATGATTATTGACCTACCTGTCATTCTCTGATATTGATTATGTAATATGATTATATCGACAGAATGTCATCATTGCTACCATTGTTATCATTTATTATTGATCCAAACTACTTTTATTGGCGATGCATATTAGATTCACTGAGTATCTTATATACTCACTCTTTTCATTGTTTACCATTTCAGGTGCAGAGTAGATAGCATAATCCCAATTTCAGACACTGTGGATTTTTGCAGTCTGTTGTTAGTAATGTAATTATATTAAATATTGTATTTTGATGTTCATAATCTAGCTGCTCCATAGGGTATGTATGGGTTAGTTAGGCTATGAACATATATGTATGATATTTTATGGTCTATGAGTATTGATATGATATGTGTTGATGTATGTTATAGCCAACAGCATAAAGTTACAGACAGTTTACAAAATTGCAGAATGAATAGTAAATAAGTAAATTGATTAATTAATTGATGGCTATAAATAATTGCATGTGATATAGGGTTCTACGGGTACTAGTCGCCATTGGCATCTCCTGCATCCTAAGATCGTTATAGCAACTTTTCGTGATGTGGCTTTTAGTAATACCTGAAATATTATTCTAAGAATGTATATTACTATTATCACTCAACATTTCAAATGCATCGTTCCATCTGATAAGTGATATGAGGTGAAAATTTCTAAAGCAGACTTCATTGGATTGAGCACTCTAAGAGAACTCGTAATTAATGTTGATTTTGGTCCAGCTATTGAATCCTCAAGTGATGAAGAACATGAACATCAAGAAGACATCCATCAATTTTTTGCAAAGAAGAGAAAAATAGAGAATGTTTCAGTATTCTCGATAGAACTCAAAGATGGTATAGAAAAGCTAAACTCCAAAGTTGATGCACTAGAAAAGAAAGTTGATGATAAGTTTGATTATTTAAGTGATTAACTGACCTCCTTGGGATATTCAACAATGTATTCTGGACTTCCTCTTCACACCTTGATGATCCGATTTCACCTCAACCCTCTTCTTAATCACTTTTTTTTGTCAAAATAATTTTTGAGCTTTCACTACTCTAACTCTTTTACATATTGCGCTTATCATATTATGGTACATTTTAAGTAGTTTAGCTCTATTTTTCTTTTGTTTTGAATAGTATTTTGAATGCTATAGTTGGATTATTCGTTGATCATAGTATTATATTACCTATTTTTATATATGGTATGGCTTATTTTTAACTCTTACAGGTATTCCTCTCTCTTTTTTAATTGATTGACAAAAAGTGGGAGAAATATTTATTGATAATTGTTTGAGTTTGTGATATATATGAGAATTATTTGAGTTGGTGATATATATGATAATTATTTTAAATATGAAGGTTGGTGATATATATATGGTTTGCATATATAGTATATGGTTTTCCTATATCTATGATATGCATTTATTTTGTATGATTTATTTAGGGGAAGCTTGAATATTTTAATCATAGCTAATAAGCAGGGGAAGCCTGAGATGCTATGATCCTGATGCTGATGAGATTATTATCATATTATAATATACTTTGCAATATATAAGTTTGTTATCATAAAAAAGGGGGAGATTGTTGATCCCTTGACAACTTTGATTTGATGATTTTGATGATGATACAAAACTTTGATATCCTTTGATGTGTTGGGTTATGAGTTTGAACAAAACTAGAATATACTATGATATTGATATGGACTACAAATCAATATATACTTTTTATTAAATTAATATATTGCATTAACTATATCACATCCCCCATTTCAGGAGATATGACGGTCCTCGGGTATGGGGAAGGCATAAGACCACCTAAACCTGTAGAACCCCATTCTGCATTTTCTACAGAAAATTTGCCATAACTACTCTACTTTTTCAATCTAATACCCAGAACCCAAAGTCCCTCTCTTCATAACCAACATTAACACAACCTGCACAAATCAATACTTCTATTTCCATACTCATCTCATACTACAATGTACATTCCACATTTGTTATCATTTTTTCCAATCCAATACTTTACACTGCATATATAATGTAATATTTATATCTCATCAACCATATCTTCATTTTTACAATGTCATTACTAAATTCATTATTACATACCATGGAGCTACTATAGAAAGACCCATAAATACAATTAAGTAGTCATTACATAGATAAGGCAAATTCCACTCCTGAAGGAAGAGAGAGGAAATGGAATCGTCGCTATCTATCAAACCCTAAAAAAAATAAATCACAAAGGCGTGAGACGAATCTCAGTGAATAACATATATATTCCTTCACTTGTGAGGCTAGGTGCTCACAAAGAAGGTCATTCAATAACAAATTACAATATTCCAAGATAGTAATATCAATGCCAAGAAACAAGGTTTCCAATAGAATTTA
>CANXYC010616148.1:0-11181 GCA_948193065.1 Aleurites moluccanus | reverse complement strand
TTAAGTTTAAGAATTTACCTATATGAACACAACTTTCTCTTTCTTCCTCTTCCTTCAATTTCAATCACTTCTATGAACTCCAAATGCTAGAATTATGTGTGGGAAAAGCTTATTTAGAGGTGGGCTATAGAAATTATGGTGGAAATTGGTGGAATTTAGTGAAAGGAAAAAGAAAGGAAAAAAATGGAAGAGGAGGAGAAGATGGAAGCTACGGCCAAGATGGAGAATGGAGTAGAAATTTCTCCAAATTGGCTTCTTTTATATTAGCTAGTCAAATTGTTAGCCAATAGGAAAATTAGGAAAAGAAAATTAATTAAAATTTGAGTGAAATTACTAAATTGCCCTTTCTACATATAAATAATTACAATTTAATTTCAAATAGAATTTAGAAAATTTAAATGTCATCTTAAGGTTTTAAAATTTCATATAGATTTGAAAAATATGAGTTTCATAAATAAATTCCACCACTAAATATAGATTTCCAAAATTACCCTTAATGGTTCCACTTATTTATAATAATGCCATAAGTTATTTTATTTTCTTAATTACTTTATTACCAATTTTAATAATATTTACCACATTATTTAACTTATCTAACATCTCTAATCTATAGATTAATCATCTAATAAAACATATGGGAAACAAATTTTGAAAGAAAATCTACCAAAAATGGATAAAATTTGTTTACCGATAAATATTTCGATAAAAATTTACTAAGGGTATTTTGGTAATTTCTAGGGTGTTACAAATACGAACCTTAGAATTTCGAGAAAAACTTAAATTGAGTTTAATTATTGAAAATTGGAATAAAATTGATTGTTAACTTGATGTTTAATTGATTGTAGTACAAAAAGAAAATGAAAAATATGATGGAAATAATAAGATGGGCATATGTGCTTATTTGAAGCATTGAAGTTCAAATTGTGGATTTTGAAAGATTTTGGCCAAATTAACAATTGAAGTCAGTCACAAGTATGTTATTATGCATGATTGTAGCCATCCATTGAATTATTGAATCCATTTACTTATTGTCATCATTTGGACTGAAACCCTTTTCTTTATGGATTAATGATTGTTATTGGATATTCCTTATATTGATACCATACCATGTGGTAATGAATATTGTACCCTCATTTGCTAAATACTTAATGACATCACATACCAAATCCCGATGGAGTAATATGTTAGAGATAAATTGACGAAAAATAGCCCAACCGATGGGGTGATAGTATATCAGCATTATGCACAATGACCCACTGGATAGGATATAATGTCCTAGTACAGTTAGGAGGAGCGATAATACTGTTAACCATAAGGTTTGATCAACTTTATGTATTTCTCGAGCTATTTTATGAGTTTATATCACAAGCATGTTACCCTAAATATGTTATGATCATGTTTATTTGAAATACTGAGCCTTTATCATATGTGACCTAACTTGTTATTGTTTAATATATTTGTTGATTACCAATCTATTCTATGAACCCTATTATCTTAAATTTCTATATGGCATGAGCATTTTTACCTAGCCTTGTATATAATAATATATTTATGATTCACTGAGTATGTTTACTCATTCTTTTAGTGGTTATTTATTTTTCAGGTTCAAAGTTAATAGAGGTTGCGGTTCCATAGGCTTCTTCCTTCCTCTCATTCGAACTAGTTATAGCAAGTAATGTATTATGTCAATCTTTCAATTTTTTTTTTTTTTTAGTTTTTAGAAAAGGCTCCATTGGATTTGAGGTACAAATTTATATTGAAATTAAGTGTATAAATAATAATAAATTTGTAGAATAAAAGATAATTGGGCAATCAATATATGTGTATGTGATATTTAATTTCCTAATATATGAAGATAATTATTATCCTATGTGAATATTGATTTAATTGGTTAATATAAGTGGTAATGGTGAATGAATTATTGTTGTAAAGCTATAATGATGGATTAGAAGTATATTTTCTATACAGGTTGAGGATTTTGGAAAATTATTAAACATGTTGAATTTGGTACTATTCATCATGGGAATTACATTGAAATTATAGGGGAAACTAAGCTAAAATCTATACTAAAATTCATATTTGATAAATAATGGTTTAGTAGTTGATAAATGGTTATGAGTTTTATGGGTGTAGATAGCTTTGACTATTCCTGTAGCCTAAGATTGTCGCGTTCCAAATTTTTTTGTGTATATTTAATTTAAAAATTATTTTTTATAATTCGATAAACTTTAGGGACTAAATTATAATTTATCAATTACCTTTTAGTCTATGTGGACCTACGGACGGATGCTAATGGAGAGAGGTGGCAGGATTGTAGGTTTTAATAATGTTCGGATCAAAATTATACCTCGAAAAAAAAAGAGCGATGTGCTCCTTAGAATAAACATGAGGGGCAAAATTATCTTTTATCCCAAAAAAAAAAAAAGATAAAATTTGAATTTTTTCTTCTTATTTTTTTTTCAAATACCTCAAGCATGTATCCCCATCACTGAGTGATAGTCCACTGCCAACCTTTTAACGAATATCCCAACCTTTTAGCACTGAATTATTTCAGAAACATGTCGAACACATTGCTTTAAACTAACTTTTATTCTTTTTCCAAAATTTAAGAGTAGGTGTCAAACTTCACTCCTCAATTTTTCACTTGTTACTTATAAAATTAGGATAAGATTCCTATAAACAAAGAGTCAAGTGGACATAGAGAGATATGTAAAAGGGGAAGATGCGAGATAGAAAGACAATGAAAGGAAGATTTGTCTCGATCAAAGCCAGAAACAATGGGAAAATGAGAGAGAGAGAGTGAAGGGGGATTTGGGTGAGTGTAAGGAGACAGAAACTGATGGAAGGAATCTAACATGACAAAAAAAATGATTTAAAATGATTAAGGTGTTGTCCACGTCGATATCCATAAGTGTAATATCCTAAAAAACATATAGGCCTAAGTGACCCCTAACAATAAAAATTAAGTAAATAAAGAATAAATTAAATTAGATTGGATTTAGAAAATATATAAGGTACATTTAAGAAAAAATTTTCTCAAAGGAACTCAAAGAAGGGTAATAGGTAACATCAATTGGTAATCGATTATTAAAATATTTTTAAGAGATTTTTTACAAAAACTGATTGAGGATACTTTAAATTAGGATTTTAAATCATCTATGAAAAATAATTTAAGGATCTATAAGAAGTTAAATAGGTGAATGGATGGTAGAGAATAAGAAAGGTGTTGGAAAACCCTAATTTGGAGCATGTCCCATATTTCAATTTTTAATTTATTTTTGACAGTTCTTTTATCCAAATTTCTTTCACATATTTTAAACCCAATTAAAAATAAATTGAAAAAAGTATAGTGTATTAAAGGTGATTGGAGTTGAAGATCGAAAAGAAAGAATAGTAACTAATGGCATAATTGTAAATAAGTAAAAAATGTAGACCTAATTTCCTAACAAATATTATTTAAATATAGAATAAAGAGATTTTTTTTCCTTCTTTGCACTAAGATGGCTGGCCACTTGGCTAAGAGTAAGAAGTTGAAAATTTTATTTTATTTCTTCCTTAATTCTTTAACTTCCATTTGTCTTCATTCTTGAAAAATCTAGACTTTTCTTATTTTTTTCTTCTTCTTCCTATGTTTATTAGTCTATTATAAGTACATAAAGGAAAATAAAAATAAAATGGATGGGGAAGCTCCTTATATGTCCGAACTATCAATCCCCTCTCCCCTCTAATATTTCTTCAATCTCCACCATAAAAGCCATCCTTCCATGCTAAGAAAATTTAGATATTTAGTAAGAATAAGTTATAGGAAAGTTGAAGTGATTCATCATGGAATTTTGGAGAGGAAGTGAAGTAAAGGTTCAATTATCAAAGGTAAATTCTTAAACTTAGTTTTTAATTTGATTTAATAAATTCCATAGATTGAATGGTTAATGAATTGAATCAATTAAATTGGTAAACAATGATACATGGAAGTTAGTATAGGATATTGAAGTTATGTAAATTCAAATTAGGAATTTAAAGGGTTTAATTTAATTTCTTGATTTTAATTTTATTATATTGGATAAAAAGTAAAGATTAAAGAGTTAAATTGATGAATTAAGCTTAATTGGAGGAATTTGGAATTTGAGTTTAAGTTTGGAACAACCTAAATTAAATTAGGGTTTTGAGAATCTTGAAGAAATAAAAAGTTGTAGCTCATATTACATAGTGTTAAGGAAAGAATTTGAAAAAATATAAAACATGAAAGTTGTAGCTTAGGTCTTAATTATATTTCCTTAAAAGGGTTTTACAAAATTTGAAGTGCGAAAAGAGATATTAATCTTTAAGTAAAACTGGTATGGATTCACAGTCGTGTAGAAATGCTATTATATTTTATTAATTTGGGGACCTTAGATTTTGAATTAGGAAAAGTTCACATGAAAAATATTAATTTATATGTGATCTAAATACCTGTAAAACAGTTTTGCAATTGGATATGTACATATTGAGTTACAACTATAATAGTGAAGTCTGCTTGGATGAGAGTTGCAGGACAACAAGTCAAATGATTACCATAAATTGTGTAGTGCTTGGATTAATCTAAATTTTTGATATGTTGGAACCTAATATATCTAGTTTAATTAAGAAAAATAATTAAAGTAATTGGACATTTTTAGCTCAAGATAATAGTAAAAGAATCAAGACTTCTAGTAGTGAATATTAAATGAAATCCTTAGATAAAAACCTTAGAATTTGGAAGAAAGCTTAAATTGAGTTTAATTATTGGAAATTGGAATAAAATTGATTGTTAACTTGATGTTTAATTGATTGTAGTACAAAAAGAAAATGAAAAAGATGATGAAAATAATAAGAATGGGCATATGTGATTATTTGAAACATTGAGTTCAAATTGGGGATTTTGAAAGATTTTGGCCATATTAACAATTGAGGTGAGTCATAAGTATGTTATTATGCATGATTGTAGCCATCCTTTGAATTATTGACTCCATTTTCTCATTATCATCATTTGGACTGAAACCCTTTTCTTTATAGATTAATGATTGTTATTAGATATTCCTTACATTGATATCATACTATATAATAATGAATATTGTACCCTCATTTGCTAAATACTTAATTACATGACATAATAGATCCCGATGGGATAATACGTTGGAGATGAATTGACGAAAAATACCCCAACCGATGGAGCGGTAGTACATTGACATTATGGACAATGACCCATTGGACAGGGTACAATATCTTAGCCCAGTTAGAAGGGCCGATAATACTCCTAACTATAAGATCTTATGAACCTTTTATATTTCACGAGCTATTACACAAGTTTATATCACGAGCATGTAACCCTAAATTTGTTATGTTCATATTTATTTGAAATACTGAGCCTTTGTCATATGTGACCTAACTTGTTATTGTTTAATATATTTGTTGATTACCTACCTATTATATGAACCATATTATCTTAAATTTTTATATGACATGAGCATTTTTACCTAGTTTTATGTATAATAATATATTTATGATTCACTGAGTATGCTTACTCATTCTTTTAGTGGTTATTTATTTTTCAGGTTCAGGGTTAATAGAGGTTGTGGTTCCATAGGCTTCTTCCTTCCTCTCATTCGAACCAGTTGTAGTAAGTAATGTATTATGTTTATCTTACAATTTTTTGGTTTTTAGAAAATGCTCTATGGGATTTGAGGTGTAGATTTATATTGAAATTAAGTATATAAATATAATACCCTACATGTTCATTAGGTGAAATTGCATGAATAGAGAAATAAACTGTGCATCGGGTGGGAATTTTTCGAAAATTCTCATAAGTATGAATATCAAAATTGATAGAGAGCTATTGAAATTGGATGTATAAATGACTTATAGGATTTTATTTGAAGTGAAAATGAGGTCATTAAGATGACTAATTAATTAAACAAAGTTAAGAGCTCTAACTATGTGCTTATTGAGCATATGTTAGAATTTGATTTTTAATTAAATCATAAAAGGGAATTTGATTGGATTTTATTTTCTGTCATTTATTTAGATGATTAATGGGTAAATTAAAATTAGTTAGAATTATTTTTTAAGTTGTGAAATTATTTAAGACAAAATGACAAAAGGGTAAATAAGAGGAATTATAGGCCTAATTATAGATGAGTAGGTTTTGTATATAAAGAACACTTAGAAGAAAAAACTTCATCTTCTCTATTTGCTTTGGCCAAACCTCACATCCACCATAGCCAACCTCCATTTGTCTTCATACATCACTTAAATCTTATGATCTAATCAAAATTCCTTCACAATTAAATATCATCTCTTTACCTAATCAAGCTTTTTGGCCTTAGAAGAAGTTTTTAAGCAAGTTTTCTTCAAGATGTAATTTCTAGAACTCATTCTTTTATTGAATTTTATTGATGTATATGGTGATTTAGAGGTTGTATAGCAGTTCTAAGGAGTTAGAATTGTCAAACTCATAATGGTTTGATAGATAGATTAGGGTTTGGGAATTCTGAAATTTCTGAATTCTGAAATTCCTGGTTGTAAGCAGAAAGTTAGACTACTAATTTCGTGGCATTAAGTTCAGAATTTGGAAATCTATGAAACATTAAAGTTGTTCATTTATGTCTTAATTAAATTTCTGTAGAATTATTTTGATAGAATTTATCGGTGCTATGAGTTATGGGTTAATGATTGAGACTGACTCAGAATGTTAAGCAGACAGAAAATCCTATTGTGTTTTGACAGTTTGGGGACCTAAATGACAGAATTTGGAAAAGTTTTAAACATAAGAAATGTTCATATATATGTCATATTAATGACTGTAAAAGGGTTTTATAATTGGTAGTGTACAAAATTATTTATAGGAGAGAAAATACAGTCTGTCCGGATGAGAGTTGCAGGATTACAGGTTTAAATTTAAAAATCCACCATTAATTGTACAATGCCCAAATTGAGCTTAATTTTGAATATGTTAGAGATTAAGATGTCTAGTTTCATTATCAAGAAGAATGAAAGCAATTGGATAAGTGTATCTTAAAATATAGGAACCTGAGTCAAAGCTGTCATTCTAAGAAAAAGACCTTAAGTTGCATATTAATAAGTTTAATGTGCTATCTTGTATTCTAAATCAAGTATTATATTATTTGTAGCTTCAAGAGGCAAAGAGAAGGAAAAGAAAGGTGAGGAATACCATCATTCCTTTTGCCTTTGTTAGAGGGGTTTGCTTGGATTTGAGCTTAAGGTGAGTAATATATATATATATAATTTTACTTGTTATTGTGAAATTATTGTTGAATTGACATTTGTTATATTCTTTGGTACCATGGCCAAAACCTTATTGTTGAATTGACATTTGTTGTATTCTTTGGTACCATGGCCAAAACCTTATTGATTTTTACTTGCATTACCAATATTTTATTTGATTTGTTGAAACCCTTGAATTGTTTGTTTAAAGGCCAATGGTACATTTTATTGTCAAAGAACCATATTTGATTGAATTATGGAAAGCTTGACTTTTTTTTTTTTACTTTTCATAAAATTGATACTTGATTAAGTTTTTGGCAAATTGAAATCATATCCTTTGTTATTGACCTAAAGGTGATTCACTATGCATTATATCAAAAATTGTTAGCCATTGGGAATAAAAAGGTATATTTTTGGCCGAATTTTATTTCAAAGCACATTTGGTGCAATTTTTTGTTTTATTTATATATTCATTTGATTATGCAATATTTTTTCTTGAATATGCATATAATTGGTATATTTGGTATTGGGATAAATTGTATATAATTTTGTCATTTCTAAAATAATTGAATCTCATTGTTCATATATGTAAATTCTAAAGTTAGCATTGATGGAACTACTCATCCAATGGGGTAGTTTAAATAATATCGGACTTGTGCACAAGCGTATTTTTACCAATCCCAGCTAGGAAAGGATTAAGGTCCTAGCTATGCAAACCGATCATCTGTATGATATTATTGCAGACATGTCCCAATTTTGTGACCTCTGCCATACTATCAGTAATCATTGCTAACATATAAAAGATATTGTTATTTGATATTGAACCCCTTTTTTTGAGGGGTAAATTGTTATTAATACTTGATATTGGAAATTTGCTATTTTGTTCCTTAATATGGATTATTATTGAACCTTATGTTCAATGCCATTAGATGAATACTTTATTCTTATAAGTATAATATTGGAGTATTCATATTGAAATTGAACTCAATGGGCTATAAATACCACTTTGTATTTCATTGTGATACTTATTTCATTGTTATTCCATATTATTCATTATCCTTGAATTATTGCTATTAATACATTTCTTGTGAGAACCAAACCTCACAAGTAAGGTTATATATGTATTTCTCACTGAGATTTATCTCATTCTATAGATGTTAATTTTTTTTAGGTGATCATAAATAAGAGCGATTCTAGCTTCATCATTCTTCAGCTGAGAACCATCAATATCTATGTATTATTTTATTTTGATCTTTTGTATATTCTACCTTAGAATGGTCCATGAAATTTGTATGGGTCTTAAGAGTTAATAGAATATTATGTAATGTATAATATTTGATGCATGTGTTTGGTCATATGTAAATTATTGGTTTAGTACATTATTCGATGAGATGGGTATTTTAGTTTATGAAGTATAGGATGGTGAGTTTAATTTGAATATAGAAGTGTTCTTTTATGGCAAGTGGTGTTGTTGTTGATTTTGAAGGGAGGGACATTGGTCTCGGGTTTTAAGGTTGTAAAAATAAAGGAAGTTATGGCAGATTTTCTGTAAAAATACAGAGTAAGGGTTCTACGGGTTTAGGTGATTTTAAGCATTCCCTTTACCCTAAGACCGTCATATCTCCTAAAATGAAGGTGTGACAATTAAATCCGTCGGGATAAACTTGCTACATTGGCACTTAAAGTACTTAAACCCTAACATGACCTAATGACATTTGACTATTGTTCTATTGTTCTATTTACTTGTTTATTGATTCATTGACTCGTTGTTGATTATTAAGAACTTGATGAGCGTATTGATTACTTGACTAAACCTTATTAACTCCATTGATCATTTGATTCCATATTTGATTTCTACTATTTTATTATGTGTTTATATGACAGAACTACCTTCCGATGTGGTAGTAGGTAAATACCATCGATATTGTACACAAAGACTGTTTTATAACCCTTGCTAGGAAGAGATAATGTCCTGGTCATAAAGTATGATCCACCTTTGTGTTATATAATGAGATGTCCCGGTCATAAAGTATGATCCACCTTTATGTTATATGATGAGATAATGATGTGTTCATAGCTTAATATCTGTTATATATTCAAGACCACTTATTTCTTGTGCCATTTATACTATTTGACCTAATTTGATATGATTCATTGTTTTTTTCCTATATGTTTCCATTATTGATTATTCGATTACCTTATTTGTACCTTTATGTGTTGATATTTGGTGGGCTATCTATTTATCTACCTAAACCATGTGTGTGATAATATATTTATGATTCATAGAGTATAGTGATTTTTTTTATTTTTCAAAGGTCTTCTCTTTCATCCATTGGGACCAGTGTATTTTGTCATGTAAATATCTATGTTATACTTTTTCTTTTGATATCTTAGTGGCTCTATGGTAATGTAACAAAATAAGCTAGTAATGTGTAGAACTGATATGTAAATAATACTTAGAATTGAGAAACTAATATACTATGTATATTATGTGATGTTGATATTATCAGGTGATGATGGTATATATTATGAGATTGATATGATAAGAAATAAATATGATATTATAGCAGAATTTTACTGGTGTTAATAATATAGATAATTTTCATATTTTAGGATTGTTATATTCTCTAATTTGAATCGCGACAGTTACACTTTTTTATATAATTTAGCGAAAAGTGTGTATATATATTTTCTTTCTCAATAAAAAAAACAAAAACATGATGATGGTTGATTTCTTGATTTAATTGTACCAACTTACTTGATTTAATTAAACATTGGTACTTGGTAAGTAACCTATTTGTCCCTCAAATTATCTCATCTTGTCCCTTTAATTAATTTTTTGTTTCTTTTTTGAGCCGTACATCATATTGGCAAATTAGAAAAGGATTACTAGTATTCAAGTGCTAACTGGCTCCCAGTTTTCATTTATCCTACGCATACGAAAAGTCCAGTTTTGACTTTCTCAAGCTTTAGAGCTTTAATTCGGTTGGACTTCTTGGCTTTTGGTTCTTTTGTTAGGTGTATTTTTTATGGAAAAAAGTTGCCAAAGTTGAATTTATATCCAGTTTTCAGGCAATATGTCAGTGCCCGATTGAAATTTAAATTTGTAATCTTTAGATCTTATCTACATTTAAAGTATAAATCCATTCAATAAATATATAAATTACATTAATTAAATGTTTTTATATTCATTAATTTGAATAAGGATATAAAAATTTTCTTTATGTGTCAATAACATTATTAATTAGGAGATGTGGCCTCTTTAATTACATTTCACTATCAGGATATAAATAGATTAGCTAGATGTTAGAATTATGTTGATATTCTCTTTCACAAAATTTTCTTCTCGAATAACAAAAAGTTAATAACCAATTAGCTAGGCTTTGCCTATAGCCATATGTATCAGTTGTATCGATTTGATTTTATCGGTCTGAAGGGTTATTATTTAATTAAATTAATTTTTTCGATTTAAATTTTTTTTAAATTAAATCAAATTATTATTATAATTAAACAGTCGATTTGATTTCAATTTAATTTGATTTGAATATCTTTGATTTGTTGGTTTTAAATTAAATATATTTTTTTACAAATCGTCATTATTTTAATAAAATTTAAAAAAAAACACTAATAAAATATGATAATAAAAAATCCCAAAAATAATTTAATATTATACACATAAAATTTGTCTATTCCATTAATTAATATACTCAAAATTTGTATTGTTTTTCAAGAATTAGACTCTTTTTTATTTCTTTTTAGCTAATTTTTATGATGATATTTTTTAAAATTTTAAATTAATATTAGGTTAAAAAAATGATTGTATATAAAATTAAATCAAATATATTTAATTGTAATATATATATATATATATATATATATATATATATATATATATATATATATATTCGGTTTGGTTGAATTTAAGACTGAGAAAATTTAAAA
>CANXYC010616039.1:0-16286 GCA_948193065.1 Aleurites moluccanus | reverse complement strand
CCACTTCGCACATTCCCTCTTCTCATAATACCTCTTCGCATAATGCAACCTCGCTTTTTCCTCTTCGCCAAATCCTTCTTCGCATATGCCACCTTGCATATGTCTCTTTGCCAATTGCCACCTCGGCAATTTCACCTCGCCGCCTCGTCACTTCGCTTGCTCGCAAATGCCACCTCGCATTTGCAGACTCGCTAACACCAATCCCTGCTGAACTGAAACCTTTCCTGGACAACGTACACTTAACCAATCGCAAATGAGCTACAAATATCCAAACTTCCTAATTATTTTTACCACTTAAAATAGACATATAGAGGCTCAACATATCCAAAATTCAAATCATAAAAGCAACTACAAAGACCATGGTGACTTTCTAAATTCACCTAAACTTACTACCCCAAAATCCATCCGAACAGGCCTGATAAATTCTACTCTCTACTGAGTTATACTAATCCAAATTTCCTGAAATTTGACAGCGAACATCACAACACATAAAAGAACATTTCTCATGTTTACACCTTTGGCTCAAACTGCCTCAGTCACTCCCAGAAATTTCAAACAGACACAGACTTTCTGCAGAAATACTAAACCAGACAAGTCCTGCTCAAGGAGACATAACTCCTCACACACACAGAATTTTTATCAAACTATTTTATAGAATTGAAAAGAAATATAAATCCACAACTTTTATGTTTTACACTTTGCCAAATTATTTCTTTAAGAACATGCAATCAGCCTCACAAAATCCTGCAACCCAGAAATTTATGAATTTCTCAAACATTCTCATCCTTAATTAATTAATTCTTTAAGTATATAATAAATAAAAATATAACAAAAATGACAGATATTACAAATACATTTCATAACTCATCTCAATTTGCAATAACCTTTTAATATAGCTCAAATACAAATCAACTTCAAAGACCTTGGCTCACGTTGCCTGTACATAAAATCAAACATATCTCAAAATTATGGTTTTTTTACCCAAGAATATTCAAGTTAAATCCTTGTGATTCTAGACTTCTTAAAGTCTATTTAGTTATTTACTAACTCCAATTTAACCATCAATTAAAGAAATAAGAAAGATATAGAGTAGAAGATACTATTCACCATAAATGTCATTAATAATCTTACTTTCTAAACTACCTATTATTACTAGCCTTTAATGCTCATAAATACTTGTCCAAGCTCATAAATAATTTTTATAACTATCATTAAACTCAAATCATGCTTTAAAGAAAGGTTGAGAAGATGAACTCTATAAGGAACTTAAGGATTATTGGAGTGATTTCCTTCAAGATTTTAGTGAATCTTTGGTGGTTTAAGTATAGAAAGAGAGGTTTGCTTTGTTATGTTTTAGAGGATTCTTTAATGAAGAAGAAAGAGAAAGAGACAACAAGGTGTCGGCTAAAAGAAATCAACATTTCATTTATAGTCCATGACAAGTAATGTACATTACCTTATATGTAATGTTTGTTACTTATATTTTTAGCTTAGGACATGTGAAGACCATTTATGGGCATTTCAAATAGGTAAGACTCGTTACTCAATTTCAGAATTTAGCCAATTTCAAATAGAGACATACTCATTACTAAATGGATAATGCTTATTGCTCTTTCATAGGTTTTACTCAGATTTCATGCTCGTTATGCTTGGTACTCAATTTTGAAAATTTTGAACAGAAGAAGAAATAATGTTCATTACTTAATATTCATGCTAATTACATTGGGAGTTGAATTAAGAAATTTTGACGGATAAAAAATTTAATAGCATTAAAAGAGGTTCACATTCGTTACTACCATTCAAGTTGCTTCCTAAGGGACTTAACTACTTAACTCAATTTTACATCCTTAAACAATATGCTAACATTCTAAATAATCATTCCTAAGAATCGTACAAACTAAACACAATTGAAATTTAGGCACAAACATTCCAAAACATGTAATCTATCAATCAAACAATGGTAAACATATCAAACACATTTATAAAAATAATGAAAGAGTTTAGGGCATTATAACCACTCTACACTAATATAAGTCACCAATTATTCTATTATTTTAACTTTCATTTTTGTTATTTCCTCTTAACCATATCTTTGACAAATGAAACTCAATGTTCTACACTTGATCGTCCTTCATTTGATCCATTACAACCCTCAATTCCCATCTCTTATCATTGAAAACCCTTAAAGAAATAGAGTCTCAAGTTTGCTATTGTGCAAAATCTGCTAGTGCAAAAATTGTTAATAAGTAATATAGTAGTGTCATGTCATTGAAAAATGAAGCTCATTGTTCTACACTTGATCCTCCTCCATTTTATCCATTACAACCCTCAATTCCCATCTCTTGTCCATTGAAAACCCTTAAAGAAATCGAGTCTCAAGTTTATTGTTATGCAAAATCTGTAAGTGCACAGATTGTTAACAAGTAATATAGTAGTGTCATGTCTTTAACAAATGAAGCTCAATTTTTTACACTTGATCCTCCTCCATTTGATCTATTACAACCCTTAATTCTTATCTCTTATCCATTGAAAACTCTTGAAGAAATCGAGTCTTAAGTTTACTATTGTGCAAAATTTGTAAGTGCACAAATAGTTAACAAGTAATATAGTAGTGAAATAGAGTATTGATCTCACAAGGAAAGGTTAAGAAGTATGAAAATTAAGATTTTCTTTATTATTTATAAAAATGAATACTAAAAGAATATTGGGGAAAGTATACAAAAATATCATGTGGTTTCACGTTTATTTAATTAAAGGGCTGAGGTCTTTTTATGACAGTTTGGTATTATGGTTTTTGCAATTAAAAAATTATTTTTTTTTATAAAAATTTAAATAATAAAAAATAATTTTAATATTTATTAGGAGAAAATATAAAAAGTACCATATAGTTTGGGTTATTTTCACTTTGGCGTCTGTGAATTTTTTTTTAATAAAACAGGATATGGGTTTTGTTCTATTAATAATTTGGGATCCAAATGGTTGACGCAGTCAATTGGTGCTGATGTGGCACTGACGTATAGTTTATGGACCCCAATTATTTATTTTTAATTTACCTTAATGACACTTATGTGCCACGTGGATATCATTAATCCATGTAGAATATTGCATCTGATTTTCAATTTTTAAATTAAAAAAAATAAAAAACAAAATAAAGATAAATGGGGCTCTATTACCTAATAATTGATATTAGATTAAAAATTCTCAACCAAATTAGAAACCTAAATTGAAAAATTTCTTAATATGAAATCAGAACCAGCAAATTTATACTTGATTTTAGGGGATTTGAATCATGGGAGTTGAGGAGAAACTACACTGGTATAGTATTTATGTTGATTCAAGTGCATAAAGGGAGACGAGGGATAAAAGGAGGCTACAGTGGCAAGGCAGATCGTGCACAAACAACTTATTAAAATTTTCATTTTAATAATAGGTAAGCTCGCTTTTTTATACTCCATTATCCTGACTAAGCAATAAAATAACAATTTACAGTCATGGGGAAAAGGGTTTATAATTGTGTACTATTGCACAAAATGGATATTGTCTAGTATACGAGTCTGAAGTTGGGTTTTTGGGTAAATGTTTGAATTTGGTAAAATGGGTATATTTTGATTGGGTATACGGGTTAATGGTTTTAATCTAATGTCTAAGTATGTCTAAATATGTGGATTTATCATTTGTAGGAATCATGTCTGAATATGTGAATTTGGTTATTCACCATGGAGGCAATTGGGATAATGAGATGAATATGGTCTATATGGGAGAGGAAATTGTCAGGTTGAACAACATAGATATAAATTATTTGTCTATATTTAAACTGTTTGATTATGTCAAGGACTTTGGTTATGAGATGGGTTGTAGGATGTGGTTTAAGATTTATGGGATAAATGGATATGAAAGTTATGAAGGGATTATTAACGATGAAAATGTGGCCAAGATGTTGGATTACAACAAAGAGGAGCCACACATTGAGCTATATTTTGTTGGTAATCCTGATCGTTTGGAAATGGATGATAGGGAGACTAACATAATAGAGCAAGAAGATGACCATGAGTATGATGAGGAGTCTAATAATGATTTAGAAATTTATGAGCAATTGTTTGGACATTACTGGTTTTGGTTAATGAAATTACATCTAATAACCCTTCATCAAATAAAGCTGCACCCAAACAGACTTCACCTACTATAAATACACCTACTGAAATTGCACCCACTCAGACTTCACCTTTTGTACCCTCACACACTCAGACTTCACTTCATATACCCTTACCCACTTAGTCTTCATCTTTTGTACCTACACCTACTCAAACTTCACCTCATGTACCCTTACCCATACACACTGCACCCTTTGAAAATGCTTTAGAACATAGAATGCAAATTGATTCCCAACCTCTAACCCATAATGATTCAGAGTATAGAACTCTTATTGAGATGAGAATGAATGATGATGACATAGATAGTGAGTATGTGTAAGTATCTGATGCAGATGCAACTACAGATGAAGATGACTCAAACTTTAGTGTTGCTAGCTAGTTGTATGATGACTTAGAAGGAAGTGGTGATGATATTTTTTCTAACACGAGGGATCGTACAGGTAGGGAGGATGTTGAGATGCCTTAAAATTGTACTCCACCTAATGTTGATCATGTCACTACAAAGAACATTGATCTAAATGATGATGATTTAAATGAATTCAATGAAGATGCAGTGGATAATGATGAACTGCATATCTTGAGAGGATCATTAGATGATGAAGTGAGGTATCCTGAATTCAATAAAGACACAAGATTCAAATATCCAAAGCTTTGCATAGGTATGAGGTTCTCTTCTCACTATGTCTTTAGGAACGTGTCACACCCCAACTCCAGTGGTGCGACGGTCCTAGGGCAAGGGTAGGCTTAAGGCCACCATAAACCCATAGAACACTCATATCCTGGATCTCATACACAATACATATCCACATCATATATAGTTGTCATTATAAATATTCATTTCTATGATTCATGCAGTAACCATTCATACACTTACATTCATTATCATATGATTTTCTCTTTTTCCTTACCGATCAAAAGATACATCTCACATCAATAACGAACAAGGGCAGCCCAATTGTAACAATTCAGACATCAAAATAATATCACTCTCAACATCTAACTACGGAGCTCTAGAGTATACTCCTCATACATACAATACCAAAATACAAATTAATGAATATATATATATATATATATATCTCAAAAGAATTATATAGAGTCTTCTTGGAGGAATGACTCAAGAAGCTCTGTCTTTTATATTAGCTCCCCCTCAAGCTACACTATCACCTGAAATCCACAGAAGAATAGTGAGCCTTCAACTCAGTAAGATATAAACATGCAAGGTAAAGGTTAAGCCAAAGGATCATGGACATGGAAATATTATAAGGTTATGCTAACAAGAACATAAGTGCTTCACAATCTAATAGCACTGTCAAATCGTATGATAGAACTGTAGAATGCATTAGTAGCCTTGCTACCTTATCACAACAGAGTGCATCAGTAGGCTTACTGCCTTATCGCAAAACATATGTTTTTCCAGACATATGCCTAGAGCTCATGGTCCCCTCTAGGTGGAATACTGATAAAAACCTTATCAACTAGATTCCCAAAGTGCATAATGGACCAATGAATTTACTCTCATTGGGAGGGGCGTTCTATACATATACATATCATGGGTCATATAGCTTGAATTTCACAAGAATCATATTAGTCACAAGATCATCAACATATAACATGAATTCATTCAAGTTAACAAATAGGTTTCATGTGAACTTGGTCCAAAGAAGGATGACCAAGTCATTTATAATATATAAAGTAATTACATGAAACAAATTATCATTTGTTTGAGAACATCATGGGAATTTCATTTAATAGGTGCATAATACAATATTTCGAAATATGAGATTCATATAAATGAATATTAAGAAGGATTGAACATTCAATTTCAAAGAAATAATATGCATATGCAATGTTTATACTTACCTCACAGAAATTTATCCTTGTATTTTTCTCAATTACTGGTACATTCAATAAATCTCCTTTATTTTCCTGAGTTCTCTTCTCCTATGACATTTCCCCAAATACTCAAAATTAGGGTTTTCCTCAATTAATAATACATAATATGGTTTCTTATAATTTTAATCATCTTATAGTTTTTATTATTGTTTCCTTACATCAATTTAATTCATCTCTTAAAGAAAATCTGAAATTTAAGAACATATTTACTATTCACATCACTATTCATCAAATTTCATGAATTCTGGTATCTTCCATATTAATCAAAATTAATAGTCTTAAATACTTATAATAGATTCTATATACTCATAAATAATTATTCTATCTATAAAAAAAATTCTTAATCTGAAGAGAAAAATGAAGTTGGGAGAAAATCACCTTATTTCCCCAAAACTAAGTTCTTGAAGGATCTGACTTGAAAATAATGATCGAAGCCTTTGAATGCACTAACTTAATGATCTAATTCATTAATTTTGGGTATTAATGCATTAGAAAACAAATGGAACAGATTGAAGAGAGATAGGAGAAGAAATAAAGAAGAAAGAAGGAAAAGAGAAGAAGAAGTTATCGTGAAAAATAGCTACTGCTTCTCCTTTTAAATAGGCTACTGCCTCACTAATCCCACTTCACCAAATTCCAATTTTCCAAACGCACTTCATCAATCTCACTTCACCGAATCTCACTTCGGCAATCCCACTTCGCCACTTCTCCGCTTCGCCAATTCTCCACTTCGCCAATTTCACTTTGGCAATCCCATTTTGCCAATTCTTCACTTCGCCAATGCCACTCCGGCAATCCCATTTCGCCAATTCTCTACTTCGCCAATGCCACTTCGGCAATCCCACTTCGACAATTATCTACTTTGCCAATGCCACTTCGGTAATCCCACTTCGCCAATGCCACTTCGACAATCCCACTTCACCAATTCTCCACTTCGCCAATTCAATACTTCGCCAATGCCACTTTGTCAATCCCACTTGCATCTCAAAATAGAGGGATTGGCTCGCACTACCTAATTCTGCCGAGCTGAAAGACCTTTCTTGCCAACTCGTACTAAACCAGCTCGCGAATGAGCTACAGACATCCAAACTCCTCCATTCTTTTGTCACTTAAAATAGACACTTAGGGTTCCAACATATCCATAATTCATATCAAAAGGGGATTTACACAATTTATGGTGAATTCTAAATCTCACCCTGACTTTAATTTCAAGTACTATCCGAACAAGTCTAAATAATTTAGATCTCTCTTGAGCTATAATTATCCAATTCCCTTGAAATTTTATAGCCATTTATATAACACATAAAGAAACATTTTTCATGTTTACAAGTTTCCAAATTATTCCTTTAAAATTATGAAAACTGACTCACAAGATCCTTCTTGAATACAGATTCTGAAATTCTCAAAACATAAATCTATTCACAATCATCTCAACCAGCAGGCATAAAATAAATAAATAAAAAAAAAATATAATAGATATTACATTCTTCCCCCCATAAATAAATTCATCCTCGAATTTTAAAGAACTTACCTTAAACTTGAAATAGATAAAGGTATTTGTCTTGCATGCTCTGCTCACTTTCCCAAGTACACTCTTCCATAGCTTGATTCCTCCATAGGACCTTAACCATTGATATATCTTTATTTCATAGTCTCTTGATCATTCGGTCCACAATGGTGATTGGAATCTCTTCATAAGTCAAGTCTTGTTGAAGATCCACTGCCAGAACTTGTAGCACATGAGAAGGATCGGCGATATACTTCTGAAGCATCGATATGTGAACACTATCCATGCTAGGTGGCAAAGCTAACTTGTATGAAACCTCTCCAATCTTGCTCAGAATTTCAAAAGGTCCAATAAATCGTGGAGATAGCTTGTCTCTCTTGCCAAACCGTAGAACTCTTTTCATTGGTGAGATCTTTAAAAATACTAGATCTCCAATGGAAAATTGAAGGTCTTTTCTCTTTGGATCGACATAACTCTTTTGGAGACTGAAAGCTGTCTTTAATATCTCTTGGATCAGTGGAATCTTTTCTGACGTATATCTTATCAATTTTGTTCCTTACACTTTCCTCCAACCTCATTCCAACATAAGGGAGATCTACATTTCTTGCCATACAAAGCTTCATAAGGGGACATCTGGATCGTGGAATGATAGCTGTTGTTGTAGGAAAATTCTATCAACGGCAAAAGAGCATCCCAATTTCCTCCAAAGTCTAGAATGCACACCCTCAGCTGGTCTTCTAGAGTTTGGATGGTCCTTTTCGATTGCTCATCTGTTTGTGAATGAAATGCTGTGTTGAAATCAAACTATGTACCCAAGCACTCTTGTAATTTCTGCCAAAACCTCGAGGTGAACTGAGTACCTCTATCTGAGATGATCGAAACTGGAACTCCATGAAGTTTGACAATCTCATCGACATAAATCTGTGCATACTAAGAAGCCGTATAAGTCGTCTTGACTGGCAAGAAGTGAGCTAACTTGGTCAATCTATTAATAATAACCCATATTGAATCATGGCCTCTTGAAGTCCTTGGCAATCCAACCACAAAATCCATAGTCACCCTCTCCCATTTCCATTCTAGCAATGGCAATTGTTGAAGTAGTCCCAAAGGTTTCTGATGCTCGAACTTGATTTGTTGACAAGTTAGATATTTAGCTACATATTCTGCGACATCTCTTTTCATTCCACTCCACCAATAGGAATCCTTAATGTCATGGTACATCTTTATTGCACTTGGATGCACATTATACTTGGTATGATGTACTTCTTTAAGAATCATATCTCTCAAACCATCAACTGCCGGAATGCATAACCTGCTACCATGTCTCAACATGCCATCAGTCACAGTTAACCCTTGAGCTTTTTCTGATCTCACATTATTCTTTATCTTCACCAATTGAGAATCTTTGTCTTGAGCTTCTCTAATATGATCAATGAGAGCCAGCTTGACTTGGAAATATGCTAAAAGCACTCCTGATTCTGATAAATCTAAATTGATTTCCATATCATGCAATCTCTGCACTTCCTTCACTAATGATCTTCTACTCACTTGGATATGGGTTAAGCTTCCCAAAGATTTCCTGCTTAATGTATCTGCCACTATATTAGCTTTTCCTAGATGGCATAAGATTTCACGGTCATAATCCTTAAGCAATTCAACCCACCTTCTTTGCCTAAGAAAAAGATCTTTTTGCTGAAATATGTATTTCAAACTCTTATGATCTGTGAAAATCTCACATTTCTCTCGATACATATAATGTCTCCATATCTTCAGGGCAAATATAACTGCAACCATCTCAAGATCATGTGTTGGATAATTCACCTCATGCTTCCTCAAGTATCTAGAAGCATAGGCTATCACCTTACCATGTTGCATAAGCACACAACCAAACCCTACTCTCAATACATCATAATACATCGCATATCCTCCTTCACCAGATGACAAAGCTAAGATAGGTGCCGTGGTGAGACAAGTCTTTAACTTTTGGAAACTCCTATCATATGCATCTATCCATAGGAATTTAACTTACTTCTGGGTAAGCTTGCTCAAATGAGCTGCAATCTTGGAGAAGTCTTGGACAAACCTCCTGTAGTAGCCTGCCAAACCTAAGAAACTTCTAATTTCTGAAATATTTGTGGGTCTAGTCCAACTAAGAATTGCATCCATCTTTCTAGCATCAACTTCAAGCCCATCTTTGCTCACTATGTGCCCTACAAAACCCACATTCTCAAGCCAAAACTCAAACTTTGAAAGTTTAGCAAACAGTTGATGCTCTCTCAAAGTCTGCAACACAATCCTAAGGTGTTCTTCATGCTCTTTCTTACTCCTAGAATATACAAGGATGTCATCGATGAATACAAGGACAAATTTGTCCAGAAATGGCTTGAACACCCTATTCATCAAGTCCATGAATGTAGCTGGTGCATTAGTCAGTCCAAATGGCAACACTAAGATCTCATAGTGTCCATATCTTATCCGAAAAGCCATCTTCGATATATCCTCATTCTGAATTCTTAACTGATGATAACCCGACCTCAAGTCTATCTTGGAAAAATGACTTACACCCTGTAACTGATTAAATAAATCATCTATTCTTGGCAAATGATACTTATTCTTGATAGTTGCGTTGTTGAGCTATCTGTAATCTATGCATAATCTCATAGAACCATCCTTCTTCTTTACAAAGAAGTACAGGTGCACCCCATGGTGAACTGCTAGGCCTGATGAACCTTTTGTCATGCAAATCTTATAATTGAGTCTTTAACTCTCTCAATTCTACTAGTGCCATATGATAGGGAGGAATAGAAATCGGATTTGTGCTAGTTAACAATTCAATACCAAATTCTATCTCTCTATCTGGTGGCAGACTAAGTAACTCTTCAGGAAATACATCTGGAAACTCGTTAACAACAGGAATCGACTCCAAATCTTTTTCTTCTTTTTGAGTATCTCGGACATAAGCCAAATATCCTTGGCATCCTTTCTTCATCAATCTCTTCACCCCTAAGGCTGATATCATATTATATGGTGCTTCGCTCCTCTCCCTTTGAAATTCAAACTCCTCACCTGAAGATGACTGGAAAACTATCTTTTTTCCATTACAATCTATGGTAGCGTAATGCTTGGACAACCAGTCCATGCCCAAAATCACATCAAATTTCAATACAGGCAATTCAATCAAATCTACATTCAAGTTCTTATCACCTATACTAACCACAAATGAGGGATAAAAATTTTGAACTTCAATCTCTTCCTCTAAAGGAGTAGAAACAATCAGCACAGTTTCAAGCAACTTATAAGGCATATGCAATTTCTTAGCAAAATATGATGACACAAAGGAATGCGTAGCTCCTGAATCAAACAACACTCTAGCATTCAAAGTTTGGATCGGAAGAATACCTGTAACAATCGTGTTAGATGCATGGGCCTCATATTGTGCTAGAGCAAAAACTCTGCCTCTGCCTCTACCCATGAGAATTGATCCCGAAGCTTGAGCCACATGCTGACCTGACTCTCTGCCAGTCTCTAAAGTCTTACCCAAAATGCCTCTGCCTGCACCTGGCTACTGACTAACACTCCTCTCCCTATTCATCTGAACTGTGGGCTGAGAAGCCTGAGGTCTACCTACAAAGGATAATTGCGGATAATTCTTGAGCAAATGACCTTGCTATCCACACCTAAAGCATGCTCCTGATGCATAATGACAAGGGCCATTATGAAATTTACCACATGTAGAACATAAAGGTCTAGGAGTCGTGGATGGTGCAAAGCTAGTTGAACCATGGCTCATCTGAGAATTGGGTATAGGGGTATTCTGACTCTGCTGTGGTCTCTCTGAAGATCCTCTATACCCACTCCTAAAAGCTGACTGATGAGTCACTCCTATACTTTTCATTCCACTTTCTTGTTTAGAAGAACTGCTTGCTTTAAATTTCTTCTTCTCAACTCTTTCGGATCTAGCTTCCATCTTTATATTCTTAATTATCCTAGCCTTATCCACCAGTTTAGAGTAAGAGTCAAACTCAAGAGCAGATAGGAGTTTAAATAGTGGAGCCACTAATCCTCTGCAAAACCTCTGGATCCGTGCTAAATCTGTAGGCACCAAAGCTGGAGCAAATTTACTTAACTGACTGAACTACTCTGAAACACTCATACCAGGTGTCTGAACCAATCTTTCAAACTCTATAGATTTAGCTTCTCTCACACTCTCGCTCTCTGGAAGAAATTCATTCAACACCAGTTCCTTGAATCTCTTCTAAGAAAGATCTTCATTTTCCCGAAGCATACTAGAAATACTTCTCTTGAGCCAATCCTTGGCCTCAACTTTCATCAAATAGCCCACAAACTCTATAGCTTATCTATTGGAAATCCGTAGAATCTATACCTTCTCTTCGATTTCTTCTAGGAAATCTATAGGATCCACCTCACCTCTATTCTTTAAGGGCTTAAGCTTAAGAAATCTCTCGAATGATACCTCTTCCACTTGATGTACAGCGGGTGGTGGAACTGCTGGAGGAACAGGAATCTCTGAAGCCTATACTGGAGGTACCTGCTATTGTCTTTGCTGAGTAATGAACTCAACTATCATTGTATAGTTCCTTTGCAGCTGTTCCAATTGTTGAGCGATATTAGCCACATCTACTGGTGGCATAGGAGGAACCTTATCTACTCCATTTTCACCCACAAAACCTTCTTCAGAAGGCAAACCTCGCCTAGGAAGACCTCGATCTCATCCTCTACCACGGCGAGGAGGCATTTCGATATTGATAAGAAGAACAAACAAGATCAGACATACTACGCACACTTAACGCGAATATATATACCAAAGGAAGATACAACACGGGCGAGACATGAATCCTATGCTCCATAATTTTCTTAATCAACACTTATACTAGGGCTCATGCACATCTATCTATCTTCTATCTTAAGGATTATAAACCTGTTGCTCTGATACCATCTCTGTCACACCCCAACTCCAGTGGTGTGACGGTCCTAGGACAAGGGTAGGCTTAAGGCCACCATAAACCCGTAGAACACTCATATCCTGGATCTCATACACAATACATATCCACATCATATATAGTTGTCATTATAAATATTCATTTCTATGATTCATACAGTAACCATTCATACACTTACATTCATTATTATATGATTTCCTCTTATTCCTTACCGATCAAAAGATACATTCCACATCAATAAGGAACAAGGACAGCCCAATTATAACAATTCAGACATCAAAATAATATCACTCTCAACATCTAACAACGGAGCTCTAGAGTAGACTTCTCATACATAAAATTCCATAATACAAACTAATGAATATATATATATATATATATATATATATATATATATATATATATATATATATATATATCCCAAAAGAATTACATAGAGTCTTCTTGGAGGAATGAATCAAGAAGCTCTGTCTTCTATATTAGCTCCCCCTCGAGCTACACTATCATCTGAAATCCACAGAAGAGGAGTGAGCCTTCAACTCGATAAGATATAAACATGCAAGGTAAAGGTCAAGCCAAAGGATCATGGATATGGAAATATCATAAGGTTATGCTTACAAAAACATAAGTACTTCACAATCGAATAGCACTGTCAAATCGTATGATAGAACTGCAGAGTGCATCAATAGCCTTGCTACCTTATCGCAAAACATATGCTTGGCCAGACATATGCCTAGAGCTCATGGTCCCTTCTAGGTGGAACACTAATAAAAATCCTATTAGCTAGGTTCCCTAAATGCACAATGGACCAATGAATTTATTCTCATTGGGAAGAGTGTTTTATACATATACATATCATGGGTCATATAGCTTGAATTTCACAAGAATCATATTGGTCACAAGACCATAAACATATAACATGAATTCATTAAAGTTAATAAATAGATTTCATATGAATTTGGTCCAAGGAAGGATGACCAAGTCATTTACAATATATAAAGTAATTACATGAAATAAATTATCATTTGTTTGAGAACATCATGGGAATTTCATTTAATAGGTGCATAATATAATATTTCGAAATATGAGATTCATATAAATGAATATTAGGAAGGATTGAACATTCAATTTCAAAGAAACAATATGCATATGCAATGTTTATACTTACCTCACAGAAATTTATCCTTGCATTTCTCTCAATTACTGGTACATTCAATAAATCTCCTCTATTTCCTTGAGTTCTCTTCTCTTATGACATTTCCCAAATACTCAAAATTAGGGTTTTCCTCAATTAATAATATATAATTTGATTCCTTATAATTTTAATCATCTCATAGTCTTTATTATTGTTCCTTACATCAATTTAATTCATCTCTTAAAGAAAATCTGAAATTTAAGAACACACTTACTATTCATATCACTATTCATCAAATTTCATAAATTTTGGTATTTTCCATATTAATCAAAATTAATAGTCTTAAATACTTATAATAGATTCTATATACTCATAAATAACTATTCTATCTATAAAAAAAATTCTTAATCTGAAGAGAAAAATGAAGTTTGGCGAAAATCACCTTATTTCTCCAAAACTAAGTTCTTGAAGGATCTGACTTGAAAATAATGATTGAAGCCTTTGAATGTGCTAACTTAATGATCTAATGCATTAATTCTGAGTATTAATACATTAGAAAATAAATGGAACAGATTGGAGAGAGATAGGAGAAGAAATGAAGAAGAAAGAAGGAAAAGAGAAGAAGAAGTTATTGTGAAAAATAATTACTGCTTCTCCTTTTAAATAGGCTACCGCCTCACTAATCCCACTTCGCCAAACTCACTTCGCCAATCTCACTTCGCCCATTCCACTTCGCCACTTCTCCACTTCGCCAATTCTCCACTTCGCCAATTCCACTTTGACAATCCTACTTCGCCAATTCTCCACTTCGCCAATGCCACTCCAGCAATCCCACTTCGCCAATGCCACTTCGACAATCTCAGTTTGCCAATTCTCTATTTCACCAATGCCACTTCGGTAATCCCACTGTGCCAATTCTCCACTTTGCCAATGCCATTTCGGCAATCCCACTTCACCAATTCTCCACTTCGCCAATGTCATGACCCAAATCAGGGAGCCGCGATGGTCCAAAGGTACAGAATCCGCCTGTGGCTACCAGTACCTCGATGAACCCCTAATACAATTTAGCTAATTATTAAAAACCTTGTTCATTCTAATAGTTCATATATCACACAAGTTCATTCATGTTACAACATCATATCTCATGCCAAAACTCATACATATACATTATGCCAATGTTTTGCCGAAAATCCAACAGAGTTTCCTCTGTATTTTTAATATGCCAGTTTACCATTTATCAATTAAACACTTCCAAATATCATTTCTCAGCTCAACTCCATCCCCACAATATCAACTCATCCATATTTCTCAATTCACAACATAACCCATCATCATTATCATACCTGCTTTAATACCAAACTGGGCAACTATATCAACATACACACATCGATAATTACATACATTCAACCTAAATACTCATACTTTAGATTACAGTACTATGGAGCTGCTAGACAGAATTTGGATAAAAGATTAACTTATAATATTTACATATATATGTCAAAATGTCTACGGCGAAGAAAGATGAGCCTATGAAACTCGGACCTTATCGTCACCTGAAAAGATTTAAAACTGCGGGGGTGAGTATAAAATACTCAGTAAGTAATTATATATAAAAATGCATGAAAATTTTATACCATTGAAGGTGAACTGGAACCTGAAAAGGTTAGAAGCAATATAGCAAAGGATAAAACAAATAGTACTTAAAATATATGGTAACATGTGTGGAACTATAAGTATAGCATATGAAAGGTTCAAAATATGGTGAACCATAATATCATATAGTATGAGTCACATCATATATGATATAATAGGTAAATAAGGCCAAATATGTCTAATATGCATAATTGTGCTAACAAATATATATATGGCACAATAGCACGAAATCAATAATTACGTAAGAGTGATCGGCTCTTACGACTAGAGAATATAACTCCCCTCTCTAGCAAGGGTCAAACAAGATACCAGTATGCACACGGTCTACAGTAAATCCCGTTACATCATCGTAGTAGCCCTGTTATGATATCATATGTAAAAGTCTCATATAATAGGTATAGGTTCGCCAATATGATTCAATTTCACATATAACAACTCATTTTCAGGTTATCAGTGTCACACCCCAACTTCAGTGGTTCGATGGTCCTAGGGCAAGGGTAGGCTTAAGGCCACCATAAACTCGTAGAACTCATAAATCGTGAATCTCATATACCATCATATCAATTACAATATCATACATTATCATACAATGATCATGTCCATACATATAATTAAACATCAATCATATCTTTTCTATTATCATTTCATAACTTTCTCTTATTCCTTAATGACCAAAAGATGCATCTCACATCACTAAGGAACAAGAGTACCCAAAAAGGTAACAATCATACATCAAAATATACTAATATCCTCGAATGACTAACTACGGAGCTCTAGAGTATACTCCCATTACATATTGTGTCACAATACCATTGAATGAATATACAAAATGCTTCAAAAGCTATTACAATGAAGCTTCTTGGAAGAATGGATCAAGAAGCTGGATCCTCTCTATTAGCTCCTTCACGAGCTATACTATCACCTGAAATCCACAGAAAAGGAGTGAGCCTTCAACTCAGTAAGATATGAACATTATAAAGCAA
>CANXYC010615961.1:0-178276 GCA_948193065.1 Aleurites moluccanus | reverse complement strand
ATTAATATATCTAATAATTTTTTAGATTTTGTGGGTGCACCTCTCCACTTCTTGGGTTACTATACCTGTACATATATGTTTATATATATATATATATATATATATATATATATATATATATATATATCCTGAATTCAAAATGTGGGAAGAAGTTGGGGATTTTTTTTTAAATTAATTAGATATTGAGTAGGTAGAGTTTAAACTTGATATATTTATTTTCCTAAATATCAATTTTGAATATCTTCAATTCTCAATACTAATTAATTTTTTTTTTGGTGGATAATTGAGAGAAAAAGTGAAATGGGTTAGATAATATAATTAAAATATACTTGATTAATTCCTTCCACATGCTTGCATAGCAAAGATGGGGTAGAGAGAGTAGTTTTAGTCAACAAATAATTGAAAGAGTTCTTATCATATATCTATTGTCCCATGCACAAGGTATTCAGTACCTTCTCCCCTCTCTCTTTTTCCATATTAAAAAAAAAATGCTAAAAGGAGAAAAGTTCATACGAGAATAGATCTAGTGAATGCATGAAGACTTTTTTTTTAATATATGACATCAAGGAACATGAACAAATAGGTGTTGTCCCACGATAGTGATTCAACCTCTATAACATGGTTACCAACATACAAAGCATCTCCCCACTTTTTTTTTCTCCTATAATTAAAATGTGGGATTCATGTAAATGTCTACATTAATTTTTTTTTTCCTTTTTAAATTTTGGAAATTAAGTGTAGCCTATATAAGAGGTTACATCAATATAAATGAGTTGAAAATCTAGATGATAAATCTGTCTATATATTTAAAAATCAACTCTAAAAATTAATAAGAATCAAACTCTGATATTATATAAAGTAATTAAATTTTCTTACCAAGTAAAATTAATCTTTCATTTATATAAAAATAAAAATTTAATAAATTAACGTCAAGAAATATAATATTAAGATTTCAATAAATAAATAAAATATGAAAAAATTTAATGAAATAAGATTTTTTTTTTATATATATATTTAAGTATTAAATTAATCATGAAGAGACTTCATTGTGCTAATATATATATTATCAGCAAAGCAGGTCAAATCCCTGGTTTTGATTTGCACTCACTGATGGCTAACAAGTCGGCTAAAAGAGTATTGAAATGCTTTTTTTCTGTGGACATTGCAACCAAAATTAATTGAAAGTAACATGCCTAAAGTTAATTGATACCTACAAGATAAAAATTATATATTCTCATGTGAACTGTTTTGCTTGAAATGCTATGAAAAGAAAGGGATAGAGAAGAATAAAGAATTTGATCGTTCATAATGAAGCTATTAACTCAATGATTTTTATATCTCAACTTAAAATTAAGTTTGAATACCCAATAAATAAATAAAAAGATTTGTTATTAAATTTCTAGATAATAATTTATTTATGGATATAAGAATGACTCTTTCGTCTAATCAATCTCAACGTACTAGCTAATTAAGTTCAATTGCATAGAGAATTTAGCTAGGTAGAGGCATACCATTTGTCTAAAGTCTAAAATGTTATTATTAATGGAATAGCATCGATTCAGTGAAATAAAAATATACGAAGTAAAAAAAATAAAAATATTGATATTTTTTTATTAAAATAAATAATAAAAAAATTATATTAATTAAAATATTTTATCACTCTTTAAAAATATATGGGTAGGCTATTTATGAGTTATGACAAAAAAAAAAAAAAATGTGACTCCCAAAAATTTGTTTGACTTAATATTACACAAAATAATAATAATAGTGTTTTTCTTTTAATTTTTTTTCTTACAACTAAAGAAACTAATTAAGCTGTTTCACTCTAAAGTTTCTGAATCATGCTTTCTTCAATTTCCTTTTTTTTTTTTTAGTGGATGACAGAGTTAGGGGTCCTCTCAACTTCTGTTATACTCAACCCTTTTATACATATATGCATTTATGCCCCATTATCCCCAACTTTAACACAATAAAAATTTAATTGGTACAATTGTAAATTTGTGTAATGTCACTTCCTAAGTGACTAATTAAGTAATGCATGATAATATGAAACATTTATAAGCAAAAATCAATGAAGTACTATGGTTATATAATTTATTCATATTCAGTATAATGTGATATGATCTTTATATTTATAAATAATATTATTATTTCATTTATATTTATTGTCACGGATTAATAAATAAATTTAGAATATATATATATTAATTCCTTGGTAAATTCAGGCTAGGCATATATTCTTAAGGAAGGTTGGATTCTCATCATTATTCATATGGTATTGTTGTTGATCGATGGAGAGTTAGATAAAGATTAATGACTTGTCATTATCGCCCACTCCATATGAGGCTTTTCCTAACTTAACATCCAATTTTTGTGGTCCTATTGCTTTATCAATTAGAACAATGTATACTAGTGAAGGGAAATAACAAATGAGGCTAAATCATTGCCCTGCTTTGTACATGCACAAAAAAAAAAAAAAAAAAAGCTCACACGTGTGGGCCAAAACATAAGGGTAATATTAGTAAACCTTTTTTCTTATTCATCAAACATATATATATGTATATGTGAAACAATAGAGATCTAATTTGATTTTATGTAGCAACTTTATAATCAATCCCATTAAATGCCCTTTTATGAGGAACAAGATATATGTTCCCACCAAGACAACTATAAGACAAGTTCCAACAGTATACAATAGGGCCCTTATTTGCTTGCATTGTTTCCCACTTAATTAAATGTGCACCTAACATGGGGTCACCTAGTATTATAATCCATAACATCCATTGTTATTATCAGATATTCAGACAATCTATTACTAAATTATTGAATTATTAATAGGATGATTAATATTATTAAAACATTTACATACCAAAACAATCTTTTACAGTCTGTGCTTGATTTTAAGCATGAAAAATGAGAAAAAAAAAAAAAGATTTAAGAATCTCAAAGGCAAGTTATTTTTTCTAGAGAGGAGTGGTAGAGGAAAAGGCTAATTAAGGTCCCCTTTCTAAGGAATTCTTCTCTTTATTCTTTGGTTCTTCTCTTTGTTATAGTTCTTATCCAGCCTTTCCTCACCTTGACTCCCTCAACTTTGGTGGTGCCTACGTGGCACACGTTTCCTCTGTTGGACCTCTTCCATCTGATGAGTTGGAATACATGACCAATCCGCTTCCGCCACCTAAGCGAGGCACGTTGTTTTGCATGTTCTATCACACTCATTGTCATTTCCTTGTTGTCTTGGATTTTTTTTATTTCTCTATTATTATTATTATTATTATTTTTATTTTTATTATTATTATTAAATGACTTAGTGCATTGCTCCGTAGAGACTTTAGAGACATTGCCCCTTTCCCATGAGGAAGTTCCATTGTCTTCAAACTTTATTGAAATAAAAGACTCTGCAAAAAGAAATTAAGAAATTAAAGAAAAAGAAAAAAATTAAATAACATAATTAAATTGTTTAACTTATTTATTAATACTATTTGTTTGGAAATATATATATATATATATTTTCTTTTTACATTTTTTTTGGTCATAGATAGTATTAGTAGTTAATAGTTAGTGTTAGAGGGGATAAAAAATTTTTTGGAGGGAGACACTCGAACCCAAAACATTCCCAAAAAAATTTTAACTGCTTACTATCCAAGCTAGGCTCTTGGGGGCATTTTCTTTTTTACATTAACCACATCTATAAATAAAAATAAATATAAGAAGACTACTCCACTATTTACCACATATTACATGCTATAAGAGAAAATGATGAGCAAGAAATGACAATAAAATTGACATACTATTGGGTCCCTCTTTAGATTTTATTTCATCATCTCTATATATTAATTATCATGATGAGGGTTATTAATTAATTAAATATACATATATCTGCATGATCTTAATTAGCTGCTTAATTAAGTAATTATTTTTCCCTGATGAATTATATCCATTTTATACAAATAACCCATGTATAGGAAAGAATTAATCCCCCAAAAATTAAACAACCTTAATGTATTGCTAAGCTATTGTAGTGTGTTTGTTCTTCCAATGAAATTTTTCAAAAATTTTTTATTTATATTTTCTTATTTATTAGCTAATTAGAATAAGATTAATGATAATTAATAAGATTCTTTCATCTCCTTCCATCAATCTTCTTCTATGAAAATAAACAATACTTTGTCATTATACAAACAATAATATAATGCTACAAAAACAAACACAAGTACATGCCGCATTTTAGTTTCCCTTTCGTTGCTGCTCTAAAAATTCAAGAACATGCATGAACACTCTCAATCTCTCTACATATAATAGATATATACACCTAATAATTAAGTTTTCATTCAGTGATATTGAAATCATTTTTAAAAGTTATGAAAAATACTTGAACTAAAAAAAGAAAAATACCTTCAGGACTGGAAGAGGCATGAGATTTATCAGAGTTATCAGACTTCCAATGGCGAAATTCGAGGCGATTTAGAAGAGAACCCAAAGCAAAGATCTTTGGAAGACTAATGGATGGCTTTCTGGAAGGAGTGATGCCTTGAGATTTAAGATTAGCTTTAGATGGGGGAAAGTAGTGGGCATGGCCATGGCCATGGCCTTGCTTTGCAGCCAATTTAAGAAGCCTTTCATGAAGGCAAATAGGACAAACACCTACAAAAACCTCTTTTGGATGTAAATAACAGCAACAACTATTATCTTCTCTATACCCATTCATGGTATAATCAAGAAAATGTAATAAGAGAAAAAGAGAAGAGAATGAGAGCAAGCAAAGACTAAATAACCCTGAAATGTGGACTTATGGAAGAGAAAAAAATTAGATCTCTATATGTGTATATGTATGTTATGTTTTATATTTTATTATTATTGTTATTATTTATAAAGAAATGCAAAGTGTAGATTATTATCAAGAAGATGGCCCACCAATGTTGAAATATTAGTTTTGACAATATAAAAAAGAGGGTAGTGTTTTTGGGATCTCAACATAATTTAGGGATATTGTTATGTACTAGGAAAAGTAAATATTTTTCATTATATATATTGTTAAATTTTAAATATTGGCTCTTTTGGATAAATTTTTTTTTTAGATAATATTACGTTAAATTATAAATTAATAAATAATAATTAGATATATCAAATAATAATTAATTTATAAAGTGAATATAATAATTAATAATTTAAATTATAAATATATAATATATTATAATTAATATGTAAATATATTAAATTACTGTTAATTAATTTATAATATCAACCTAAGAATTTCTCTTGGAAAACCATGACCTGTCCTTGGACTGGGTGGTTCTTGTTGGAATTTTCATGGAACTTAATCTACTTCAGTTACTTTTTTACTTTCCTTTTTTTTTTTTAAACATTTTTTTTTAACACTTTTTATCCAAAGCTGGTCCAATGGAGACTTTTTGAATAAAGGCATTAGGCATATACTTTATTAAATCTACATTTATCCTTCAATTTATAATAATTGTGGATTAAATTTTTCTTAGAATTAAAATTTAAAATAAAAGACATCTTGAAAATGTTCAGGAAGTAAAAAAATAAAAAATAAAAAAATCAAACTCATTTATGAAGTTCTTAGGCTAGTTTTTCTACCTTTTAATTAACCCAAGAAAAGGACAAAAGAACTTCCAATATCATATATATGAAATATTAATTTGGTGTTACTTTCTTTGTTTATTAATATTAATTGAAGATAGTAGTAAGCTAGCTTGGAATGGGTCTATGTCTGAAGTCAAAATTTGCAACTCCCACTTGATTTTGGAACTAGGAAAAAAGTTTCTAGACTACTTTGATTGAAGAAAAAGTTGGCTAATTAACTCAAATCAAATCATGTGAAGAAAAATGAAAATAAAGAAAAATTTTAAGGTGTACTAAAGCTTATAATTAAAAGTAGGTTTTCAAAATAAAACATATATAACTTTAGTATAAAATATAAAGAATTTTAAGTTTAAACTCTTATTTTTACCTTTTTTCCCTAATTTAAAAAAAAAATAACAAAAATAATCACCATATTATAAAGAAAGTGTTGATAGTTAGTTCTATGGAAATTTTCCAACCCATTCAATACGGACATTAAAATTGCTTCTGGTCACTACAAAATTGCATTAGAAATGACAGCTATTTTTCTTTTCCCTTTTTTCCCTTACCAAAGCTGAGTTATAGAAAAGGTATGGGCTTATCAGTAGTCACTTGTAGAGGCAAAGTGTGTTGTGGAGACATAAAATATTAATAATTATTAAGTGTATATTGTACAAAAGAGATGGAGAGAATAAGAAATTATTCATAACAAGGAAAGGAGAAGAAGAGCCCTTTGGAGTGTCTAAAACATCCTAAAAGGCTCTTAAAAGTGATGGGAACTACCAAACTAATGGTCACATGGAGAGAAGGGAAGGCTGTTTCTGTTTTGGTTGGCTTCAAGTCAAGTTCCCATCATGGACCAAAGCTTGTGGGTCTCCTCTTACCACCCTCTCCTACTCCCCCCACTATTCTTTTTGCTTTTTTAATTTTTTTCCCTAAAAATATTAAATGGGTTAAAAATATTATAAGTTGTATATAAAAAAAAAAAACTCTTTATTTATAATAAATTTCACTAAATTAATAAAAAAATTTATCATACTAATAAATTGAAATATTCAAATCAGTATTTAAATTAGAAATTTTTCGCCTTAACGAATGTTAAAAGAAAATAACAAAATTAACCAAAAAAAAAAAATGTTTTATTGATCTTCTACTGCATTATTCGAGTAGACTTTCTCCAAACTAGTTAGCTTTTCTTATCTCCCAACCAACAGTTCCCACACTTTAAGTTCTCTCTCCTCTTTCTACCTTTCATTTTTCTTCTTTAATAACTCCTTGGACCCATTGATTTCTTGTTTCTATAATGGCTTGAAAATGAAATTAAATAATTTAGGGATTCAGGCCATTGACTACTCTTGGAGTGGTTGGACCCAAAAATGAAAATTTGTACATTAATTGGGTTAGGTGTAACCATCTTTGAAAACCCACAAAGAGGTATTTTTACTATTCTTCCATCATATTCTCCCCAAGTTGTAATAGTTACTCTTAAGTTAAGTTACTCAAATTGGTGACACCTATTGTTGTAGTGAGCTTTGAATTTGTCCACAAACAAGTCAATTGACATTGATCTACCCGTCAATCTAAATAAAGAATTATGGTTCTATTTGGAATTTCTTTTAACTAAATTATAGTTTCCAATATGAAATGCAACTAGCTTAGAATTCTGAAATTATTAATTGAGAATATTATTATGGTCTCTTCATTCCTATCATATTAAGACAAATTCCACACACCCATTGCTTTGTGTGGAAACGCAACCATACCCTCCCTCGCCTAGAAGGATATATATTTTGGTGAAGACTTTATAGATTTTGACAAATTCCCAAGCCCAAAATTTGTCTAGAAGAATTTGTCAAATTCATTATTTTTTCTATTCATTTAGATTTTATTATGTTAGATGAGGAATTTCTTTGGATATATTAGAAATAATTTCTAAGGTTGATAATTTCAAGATTTAAACTTCCAACTTTGAAAGTTTTGTCATGTGAAATAATTTAATTAGGTATAGATGATATTTAACTGATAATCTTAAATTGAATTAAATAATAACTAATACATCTAATAATTTTTTTTATAAAGGATTTATCTTCATGCTTAACACATATTTAAAAATTATCGGTGTATTAATCTCCATTATTAATAAGATATAAAATATATATATATATATATACCACACATAAAAAAAATATTTATATACTTATATGTAATTATGATATATAATGAAATGTATGTAAAATAATTAAGAGTTATTTACTATATAATCTCTAAAATATATCGAAATTAATGAAATAATCCATATATTTTAAGAAATTTATTATTTAATTATTATATTTTGATTATATCATATGAATTTAATTTTTTTACAAATTTTGTTAAAAAAAATTAAAAATAAAAATAAAATAATTTTTAATACCTAAAATATATGTTTTTTATTTTCTTTTAAATTAAGAGTATAATTTTAAAATAAAACTCATAATTCATCTCTCTCATTTTCCCTATATATAAACCTATAATTACAAAAAAATTTATAAAAAATCAGGTTTAAAATTTTTTTATAAAATAATATAAATTTTAAAATTATTTATCATTTAATAATTGAAATTTGTCAAAATTAATAAAGTGATTCCTATAAGTGAAGAACATTTTAATCATTTTATAAGTATTTAACGGTAAAAATGAATAAAAAGACCAATTCATTCAGGAAGCCAAAATATAATAACTAAATAGTAAATTTTTTAAAATGCAAGAATTATTTTATTAATTTCGATAAATCTAATGGACTAAATAATAATTAACCCTATAATTAAATATAATTCTAATTTATATCAAAAACTAATTGGATAATTTTCTCAATAATTCTTAATTGCTCAGCACTAAGAAGTTTCCTGGACCACGTTACTTTTATTCTTTTTCTTTTTCCCTTGCATAATCCATGATTCCTTAGCAAACAACCACATCTCTTGTTCCAAATTATAGCGACATAAGCAAAAAACAAATGGCAGAACAAATGGAGACTGTTAAAGACAATCATCCTTATTAGCTGCTATCTATAGAAATATTAAGCACGCCAAATATTCTGAGTCTTTCTTTAAAATAAAATAACTCAAAAATGCAAAAAGGGTGAAAAGAAAATTGTTTTTCTGTGATTAACAAAAAAAGGAAAAAAACATTGAAGGAAAAAAAAAAGTCAATAAAAAAAATATCCAAATAGAAAAAAGAAAAAAAAAAACCATGATAAAAGAGTAATTTGTCATAGAAACTCTGCACGATCAACAATCGAAATTAGATATTCTCACAAACTCATGATTCATATAACTTGGATAATTCTTCAGAGAAAGCCTTCCTAATGGCCTCTCTCTTGATCTTGAGTGCTGCAGTGGCAAGGCCAGATTCAGGAGTCCATGGATTAGAGAGCAATTTAATTTTTGCTGGGATCTCAAACTTCTCCAGCCGTGCTTTCTTAGCTTCCTGCCAAGAAATAAAAATTGGAAGAGGAACAGTTACCATAAGAAAAGCAAATCCCATCAAACATATATGCTAATATAAATTACAATTACATAGAAAATTTTGTTTTATTTTCCATATCAGCATACACCTTGACTATTATACTCCCACTGTAAACCTTTCCCTCTCTCCAATATCTCTTTTTCTCTTACTCTTGTTCTCCCTTTCTTTTGAATCTTGACTTTTATTTTTTCTTGCAAACTTTCTTTGGTTCAAAAAATTGGCAAAGAAGAAACATTTTATCTTCACTTTAAACGAATTAAAAGTATTCATGAAAAAATAAAGATTTGAGATTTATAGAGAGAGAGAGAGAGAGAGAGAGAGAGAGAGAGAGGAGATTGGGGAGAGCATTGGAAAGGGATGGACAATGGCACCATTTTTTTTTTTCAAGTAAAATAACATGTCTATTGATATGACGAAGCAATATTATTGTTATTTCAATGAATTCCAGCACTTCCAACCACCACGAGAGTACAAATGCACTTGATTGCAAAACTTGTTCTCCATTCAGACACTGAATTGCACAGGGAAAAAAAGTCCAGGCACTCAAATAAAAAATCCAAAATGTTTAGGCATGCAAAATATTATAATCCCTTTTAAGAACAACAATCAGATAATAAAAGATATCATCTCAGACCAGAAGATAAGAACACTGTGTTTCAGTTCAAGTCAATACTCGAAAAAACTAGAACATGTTTAAAATGACTTTGCAAACCAGGCAGAAAGTCCAAGGAATAACCAAAGTTCACTAATGCTAAAGATGAAAAAAAGAACAGCTTCATAGCATTGCAAGTCAGGCAGAAGTTTGAAGCCTAACCATTTCAATGGAGACCACATGAGAACCCATCCATTTTCCCTTGACACATTCGAATAATTGCTTTATTAGTGTATTATCTCCTAACTAACAGCCTATACTCATCTCTTGAGTTAATTTTTTACGTGCATAATCCCATGCTCAAACATGTTATAGGGAAATGTCAGTTAGAGTGGCATATATGATTGAGGTATCCATGCCATTAAATTGAAAGAAATAATTACGGTGAGCAATGCAGGCTCCCTATTTCAATCTGGAGGTTGTAAACTCAAGTTATGAATGCAGGCTCCCTATTTCAATCTGGAGGTTGTAAACTCAAGTTATGATTGGATACCTTGAGGAGTGATGCTTGCACTTCCTTTATCGCTTCCTTCTTCTCACACAAGTCTGCAAAATCAGTAGAGTTGATTCCCTGTTTCGAAGCCCATTCTTCCAGGGCAGGTTGTGCAGCCACCACAAGGGCAACAGCATAACTATGAAATGGATCAGCATGCATCATCATGTTGTCAACATAGGGGCTCACGATAAGAGCAGCCTCAACCTGTAGGGATAATGTTAATCACAAGGAAAATCCCATGAAAAAGTTGCATTCTACCTTCAAATGTTCATACCTTCCCTAAAGATACATATTCCCCATGCTGAAGCTTGACTATGTCCTTTTTCCGGTCAATTATCTCAAGGCAACCATCTGTATGAATCTGCCCAATGTCACCAGTGTAGAACCACCTCATTCCTCTCTCATCAACCTTTTCACAACAAAAAAATGGCATAATCGGAAATTAGTTGACGTTTTCCAAGGATTGTGACTCCACAAACACATACTGCCATGAAACTTTCCAATTTTACCTTGTACACTTCCCTTGTTTTCTCTTCATTCTTGAAATAGCCAACAGTTACATTAGAACCACCAATAATTATTTCCCCACGAGGCATTGGTGAATCACTAGTTAAATATCCACTTTCTGGCCAATCTATTAACTGCACAAAATATATGTGGTAATATTATTGAAATCTGTAAGTTCATCAGCTAACTGCACTGACCATGATATAAGCTGGCATAATTGTCAAGTCAAATGCAGAACTATGTAATTTAAATTGTTTCTCACCTTAATAAATGAGCTAGGGAGTGGATTACCAACTCGACCAACAGATGAATCATCAAACTCAGAAAAGGTCCCACCAGCACAGGTCTCAGTAAGACCATAGCCTTGGCATATTGGAGCCCTGTATAAAAGATATTTGCCACTGATCAGAGGCCACAGAAAAAAAAGGAAAAACACTAAACAAACGAAAATTGGAAGATGAGCATAGAAAAACCAGAAAAGATGCAGTTATTCATTTTTATTGCTTTAATCACACCCAAGGATGGGGACAATTTGGAAATAAATGCTGTAATTATCCTTACCATTTTACAGCATATATCCCCCCTGTTATTGACCTGAACAATATTCTAGGGCAAAAATATAAATTTTCAAATATAGCACGATGCTATGTAAAGCTCCAAGGTTCATCACTTGAACATAAGCTAAAACTTGCTAAAGCCATACTAACCCAAGGCAAATGTTGATAAATCTTTGAGTATCACCAGAAAGTGGAGCACCTCCGGAAAGCAAAAAACGGATGCGACCTCCCAACACTGCTCGAACCTTTCTAAACACAAGGAAATTCCAAAGAAGCATTTCTAGGCCCCAAGCTCCAAACCAACTACCATTCAATGCAGACAACCGACGAGCATATGCTAAATCAAACAGTTTCTTACTTAGGCCACCCTTTGCATCCACCTGTATTGTTAAGAAAATTTAGTAACCACCCTTGCTATCTGACAAAAGGTGTCACTCAAAAACAGGTGCAAAGGCTTGCATGCATGTACATAAGTAGCACACAGGAAATCGCGCTCAAATGTGAGAATGAGAAATGGAAAGCATGCAAAAATCTCCTAACCTTCTTACGCACACCATCTCGAACACGATCCAGAATTGCTGGGACTGCTGCCAACACAGTTGGCTTCAACACAGTAGCATCCCCCTTTGTTCCCCTTTTGATCTTATTCGATGTGTCAGTAAGTGTCAAAGGGCTTCCATATCCTATAGTACTTCCAACGCCGACTACTATATTCTGCAACATAAATTAGTGAAAGTAGTTAAAACATGCAGAAGGGAACCACATACATGCATAACACTTGCATGCAAGCATGCAGCCTAACGTACAAGGCAAAAGACATATGCATGAAGCAACTATCACACTGTAAATTGCTATACAAGAGCTCCATACCTCAGCAGCTAATTCGAGGATATGAGCCAAGGGTAGGTATGCCAGATAAACATCCTTGTTCTCAAGAACAGGAATTATTGTCCTGACTGAAGAAACCACAGCTAGGACATTACCATGTGTCATCATTACACCCTGTGCAAGGTTGCCGTCACAGAAGCAAATAAATATCATTTAAACTACAATGTGTTGACGAACTAGTTAATATTTCAAATATTTTTTAGTAGACATATTCAAAGCACAGACAAGTATAGGGGAACAAAGCAAACTATTTTGCATTCAGATTTTAAAAAAAAAAAAGAAAAAGAATATCCATGCCAAACATTTTAAAACCACCAAACACAGCTATGAGCCTAATGGCACAGACATCACATAAGGAATACGCCCTAAACTTTAATAATGATGAAGTAGATTGATCAATTCTTTCTCCACCACTTGTACATAAAAATAAACAACTGGATTTTGAGCTTCAGCATGTTATGAATAATGAAACATTTAAGTGCAAAATACCAAACCTTCATCCAGGGAGGAACTTTAGTCCTCCAGAATGAAAATAAAACTAAATAGCAATTTATGAACATAAAAATAATAATAGAAAAAAAAAGAGGAAAAATTTAAATAGAAAGATCTAAATTTAAATAAAAGAGAAGACCATGTTTTTGCAACCAATTTGATTTAAAAAGTTAACAGCTAAGAGAAGCAGCGGTAAACAAGATGGTGGCACATATGTATAGCCAGATGAGCTCACCAAACATGCCTTATGCAACTGAACCATTCAAAAATCACAAAAAAGGGTTACTCCTCAGTCAAAAACCAACAGGTGAGAAGCCATTAAGTCTTAATCAGGTGAATATTATAACATATGATAGGTGCTCCAAACCTTAGGCAATCCAGTACTTCCACTTGTGTACATTATTACAGCAATATCAGTTGATAGTGGTAAATCAGCTTCAGTAGGATTTTCTTGACCAAGTTTCTCCACATTAGAAAGTGAGATGATTGTCCAGCGGCCGCTTTGCTCCAATGATGATGCAGTTGATGGAACTTCACCATCCATACAAATCACACGTTTCACTGTGTCAAGTTGTCCACTTATGTCTACAAGTTTCTTCAGTTCTTTGTTCCCACAAATGACAGTTGTAACCTCTGTCTGAAGAGAAAAATAAGTATCATCAACATTGCATAATATATGACTTTGGAATGAGGAAAAATAGTTGTGCAAGCATGAAAATTGCAGTCATTCATTGTGATTTCCATCCAATAATATGTCCTGAACAGCAGAGCCCATCAGTTTACAAAAATTACCAAATTGCTAGCAAGAAATTTTAATCAGCAAACTAATTTTGCAGAACATTCAATAATTACAAACCAACAGACCAGAAAACGGATATCTACATTCACATATTCTGCCTCATCTGGAAGCCATAGCTAAGGAAGGAATTTCTGAATGTCAAGAATAATTGACTTTGATTCAAGCATATGAATAAAAAAACTATAACTTAACATAAGAATTTTAAATTGAATATTTTAACACTACTCCATAATAACTTAAATTTTAAATTGAATATTTTAACAGTCCATATACATACATTGTATATACAACTAAAGACAATTCCACCGGAGAGCATTAAATGTATAACCAATATATCCGGGAGAGAAAGAGAACCTCGTTTAATGAGTGACACAGAGCCTCCTCTCCCAAAGATGCATAAATGGTAACCACTGTGACATTGCGCCTAAAGCAACCCTGATACGAAGATAAACCAATTAACCACATTAAGTAATTACATTTATATAAGGCCAACGAGAGGATTTTGGCCCACAAAAAGAAATTTAAATTAATAACAAAGCACCTGCAACGCAATAAACCATTCTGCTCTGGTATCAGCAAAAATGGCCACTCGTTCTTCTCTTCTATGACCAATCTGAGCTAACCCAGAAGCAAAATTACACACAGTTTCAAAAACCTTCTGATAAGTAAGCCACTCATATTCACCCAAATGAAGCTTCTCAAAAGACCTTCCATCTTCACTCACTTCAGTCTCTTTGGAGATCAACTTCCTTGTTCCTAAAAGAAATTTATCCCCATGTCTCTTACAGGCATACTCAAAAAGCTCAGAAAGAGTAGAAACGCCATCCCAAGCAGTTTCTAAAGGAGTCGAGAAGCGAGCATTCCTAATAGCATAACCAGGTTCGCCGCCAACATCGACCGGAACTCCTCGTTTCTTCGCATTGTTCTTGGAATTCCGGAATAGAAGAGTAACCACAAGAGGAACAAGGACACCAACTATATAAGCACTCATTGTTTGAAAAAAAAAATTGTTATATTGCCACACAGCAAAATCTAAGATCCTGAAAAACCAAAACAATCAAAATTCAATAGATTATCAAATTACAAAAAGAAATTCTTTTGAATTTTCTGGAAATCCAAAAGAAATTAGGAGAATCAAGAGAACGGCGTTGAGATTTCTGTTGAGAATGAAAACGGTAAATTTTAAAGGACTAAAGGTTGGAGTTTTAGGCGGACAGATCGAGAATGGAGAAGTTGGAGTTTCAGGAACTCATAAAAGTCAGAAATTCGTTTTCAATGGGAAACACCATTGGCTTACTTTAGGATCATACACTTGGCAAAATGAGTTGGTCAGATCTCCGCCGTAAAATTAGATGTGGTGCATGTGGCTCAGATGACATAATAATTATAAAAGCGAACATCTTAGCCGTCAATTTTCTTCGTTTGAGTCCTAATTCTCCACTGGATCACAAACTGCTGAAAAGAACTGCCTTTTTCTGAACCGACGAAGATTCAAACCGCTTTAACCGTTCTGAACCAAATCAAACCCATTTTTTTAATAAAATATGGCTTACCTAATTTATGTTTATATTTTAAACTTTATTAGATTATTTAAAAATAATTTTGATTTATATAGAGAAATAATATATTAAAATTTTTAATCTAATAAGAAAATTTATTGAAGAATTTGATGACAATTAACTATTTGGTTAGAATTGAAATTTTATATGATTAATTTAATTTGAACATAATGTTTATAGTAAAATAGAACTGCATTAAACTAAATGAAACATGAATATAAAAAAGATAACCTAACAGGGAAACTTGCATGTGTGAAACTTTTGAGCCTAAGAATATTTTTTTAGTATCATTCAACTTTTATTTTCTGATTATTTACTGAGTTAAAATCAATTGACCAAGTTTAAATAAATGAAGTTGTCTGATTCAAAATTAAAATATTAAACTAAAACATTATTCAAAATTCAACTACTTTTCATATCGAATTAGATTTCATGAATCACTTGTGAGAATACAAATTTGTATATGCATAAGATGTTCCTTGCAAAAGATGATTCAAACTTTGTTTAATTTTTTATTTATAACAAGAGGGGACTTGAATTTGATAATTTATTCAAAATAAAAAATAATTGCAGAAAAAGATTTACTTTCTTATAGGTTTATCCATACTCGAATTCAAATTAGTCAGAAACTCAGTGAAATTTTGGATATTGAAAAAAAAAAGTTAATATAAAGGTTCCCCTTAATTACATGAATTGGCTCTGCATAAATACAATGTGAAGAAGAAAAAAACTAGGCAGAGTGCATACTAGCATTCGCATTTCACATTCTAACAATGATTTTAAAATCTGACTGATTAAAAAATTAATAAAGATAAAAAATTAAAAATTTAATTAAAATCGAATCAATTAAATCGAAAAAAATTTAATATACATATATATATATGTATAATTTAATATTTGTTATATATAAAATAAAAAATAAATATAATTTAATATTTATTATTTTTGATAAAAATTAAAAAAAATTATGACCCACTCAAATAAAAAAAAAATCAACTTGATTCGACCGATTCACCAGTTTTTTAACTGATTTTTAGAAATATATTTTTAAAAATTAACCAAACCGATGTTTAATTCGATTCTTAATTTTTTTTATTCGACCGACCTGTCCGGTTTTAACAAGCATGCATTCCACAATGAGTACATAGTCCGCAAAGCCATTCCTTTCCCAAAAAAAACAATTCGAATAAGAAACTGTCATATCCTATTCTCATCTCTCAACATTTAACGAATTACCTATGATAAACGTGTTCAGAACAGTCCCTGTTTGGAAAATTCGAAAGATGATGATACAAAGATTGTAAACAATTTCTTTTAGGTTGTCGGTGATCCTCCATTCATTGTATTTGTATCTTGAGGATTTTCATGGGGCGCTGCTGCCCCTGAAAACATTCCCATCATTGATCTCAAAGCCCCTCTTAGTTCTTCAGGCATATTTTCTGCTAGATTTACATTAATGTTTCCGCCTAATCTTATTTCTGGTTCATTAGCTTCGTTAGCGTTCAAACCATCTCCTTGCCTGTCTTGAGGACGCTCTCCTGGTCCTGGGTATACTTGTGTAGCCATGTTTCGAAACATGTTTGCAAAATCAACAGGAATGGTATTAGTGTTGAATGGCATTGGCATCGATGGAAATGGAGGCACCTGGCTATTAAATTCTTGACTATTGTGACTGGATGAGTTCATATTCTGCACATGGTAGGATTGACAATAAGTTTCTAAATAAAGTAAAAGAATGCAGTGGGACAATGATTATAAGAATGATCAAAGGTAAATTTTAGACTTTCAAATATAGAGCACATAAATACTTGAACACAATGATAAATGAGCTGAAAATCAAATGACCAGGAATAGATGTTATCATGCTTTGGAAATGCGCATGGAAAGATAGCTAATTGCCATTAAAAAATTGAGGAAACCAGAAAATAAAAGAGTTCAAGAATGAAAGATAAAAGAAAAAAACCTGCTTGACATCCACAAAATCAGTAAATGGAAGGTTCACATATTCCAGGGTTTCAATGATGAAACAACAAGAGAGATTCCATAAAATCCCATGCTTTATACTACCTTCTTGTTCTTCTTTAACACATACTAATCACGACAACTTATTAGCATTGGCATTCTATTTACTCATTAAAAACTGCTCTCAATTCTCAAATGAGAGAAAAGAAAAAGGGAGATATACCTGATCCCATCCAGTCCATTGCTGTTCTTCTTTCAATTTCTGCTCAGCTACCTATGTTTCAAGGAGAATAAGTGATTAATAATAAAAGAGAAGAGGAAGAGGAGCAGGAGGAAGAAAATAAAGGAGTCACAAAGGAACCAAACCCGAATATTTTCTTTGACTGATTCATTGTGGGGATCTAGTTGTAAAGCTGAAGAGGAAATATTTGAAACGGAATACCAGATTATTTGTTGTAGCATTGCATGACACAGTTATACATAATGAACTTCAACAGCATACCTTAGTACACTCAACAATGTGATGATATTACTCCATATTCTACTGAATGTAAAGCAAGATAAGATCTAAGATGATACTACAATGGCTTAGGACAGGTGATAGAGCATCATTTTGTCATTATGAATTCAATTAAAATGAACCTAAAAGATGCAAACAGCAAATGCTTGTATATTTATCTTTGCTTAACTTTACTGTTGCACAATGTCATTTAATTCTAAACATCAAAACAATGATTAATAGATTAAAAATCTCAGCTGAAACACTGTTGCCAGTTACACAAGATGGACAAAAAATTGGGCTATTGAACCTCTGGAAAATTATGTTCATCCGTCAGTTGCCATTTATATGCCATAAGAAACAAATGCTCAAAAAATTTACAAGACCAGCGTGCATTGGATAACTAAAAAATCTAATATTGCATGTAGATGTAAACACTGGTACAGCAGAATGTTATACTAGCCTATCATTATATCCTGATTGAGTAAAAATTTCAATGCATCAGAGTAAATGGAGTCTACTACAGCATAACGTAGAGAGAGTAAAAACTAGCAAAGCAATTAGAAAAGTAATCCACATTATATTTAATGCAAAAAAATAATCTACACAATGGAAAATAAAGAATAACAGCTCAGAGTCATGTCATAATGATTCATTTACATTGTATTATATGGGCAATACTAACGATATTTAAGAATTAATGTTACACCAACCTTTCCTAAATCCTTTATCAATAGCATCCTTGTAGTTCCCTTGTGCATAATATGCTAACCCAAGACGACTGTATGCCTTACTGTAATTAGGATCAATCTCAATGGATTTAAGACAGTCTCTGATTGCTTCGGTATATTTGTGGATCTGAGTATAAGCAGCTGCCCTGATATGCATAAAACTAATCAATTTGGAATTTGAATTGTGCAATAAACAATAGCCAAAGCGTGGTTCTAGAAAGGGAACACTAGATAGTCTTATGCTGGTTATATATATATATAGCATGTGTGTGTTTTGTCTGTGTGTGGAGACCAAAGAATGCCAATTTGATTTGGTTACTACTTGTCCAATAAAGCAATAAGATGTTATCAATATCACTGAACAAAGATCCACTATCTTCTATTTTTTCTAGGGGACAAGGAAAAAAACTTCAATCCTTGTCTTGATAATTGAATGTAACTTGTCACATATTGTTCAAAGAAAATATACAACACCTAAAGTCTAGCGTGCAGTACAGCCTCAACGAACTAATCAAGAGGTAGTGGTCGGACTATCCAAGTGCAAGCACCAGGATTCAAAACCTCATAATTAAAAAGCAATTTGAATACATATCAACAAAGAAGTATAACTAGAAAATTCTGTTCATTATGAAGCTGCATTCACCAAAAGCTTCTCTCTTTTTTCATAGGAAACCGAGCCCGCATCTCAAAAATCATTGTGAGAGATTCATTTAGTGAGTATATATAAAAAACTGATTGGAAGCGGACCTGTTACAGTAGTAAACGGCATTAGTTTCACAAAGCGAAATGGCACAAGAATACAACTCAATTGCATCAGAGTATATCTTTGACTGCATGGCCTTGTTACCTAAAAGCAGAGACAATATTATAATAAAATCAGCCTAAAACTGAAAACAATATAACGTAAATGAAATCAGCTTCTGCAAGGATTAAACTATTTTGATGCATGATAAGATAACTCTCTTTTCTCCCTCTTTGATAACGCTACACACACTCTTGCGCAAAGATGGAAATGTAGAAACATTCAAAGGGAGCATTTCTGCTGCCATAAACCTTGCCTAGACACATTCATAACAGGCATTTGGTATACAAATTATAAATTAAAAGCACCTCCAGTATAAATGCTTAAAAATGTGTGTGCACCTTGTGACTTTAATGTCTCTGCCAGGCTATTTTGGTTAAATGATTGGCATCCAGCTTTTTCCATCTCCTGATACGGCAGATCATATATTTGATTAATCAAGCTTTGAAATGGAATATGAAAGGGACAGATCGGCATATATACACTCTATAAAACAAACTTTGTGCTAAATCAAACACAGATAGAAGTACAATGGTATAAAACAAACTCACAAAGAATATTGGACAAAATCAACAATTTTTTTTAATGCACCTAGTATACATGGGCAGCGACAAGTCTAAATTACATTTACAGCATCATGAAATAAATGTGTTGCTTTATCCAGTTGGACAGAATCATCGTTCCCATCAGGCATTGTCTTGAAAAAGTGAATTTTCTCAAGGGCAGCAAAGAATTGTCCAAAGAGTTCATCTTTGGATAGCCCTGCAAATAACATTGAAAATCAATTAACCAATGTCATACAGCCCAAAACTTTAAGTCAACAGCAAAAAGTTTATACTGAAATAACACGAGTCCAGAACCAAAATTAAACCCAATGCAAAGGGGAAGGGGACATGCTCAAAAACCGTTTTAAGCAATTAAGCATTTAATGCAATTGCTGAGAGTAGACAATAACATCATTATTGGCCATGCCATTCCCAAACGTTTGAATTTTTGACAATTTCAGTTCACTTCTCTCTTTCCTGAGGAAAACAAAATGACTACACTTGTGATACTTTAAAGTTGAATATAATTTTAAAATCATCAAAATAATTGTTGCTAAGACCATCCCATTCTGCAAAATAAAATGTCCAGACACAATATTTTCTTTGGGAGACATTGACCTATAGCCATTTCTATTATTTACTTTCTTTGTGCACGAACTGTAAACCTGAGTGGCAAAACCTGAAAGTAATATATCAGGCACACAATAAACAATAATCAATATATAATAATGTGCAGCACCAAAGAAGAAAAAATACAAGCCTACCCGTTTCATGAGATGGTTGTGTCCAATCGTCAGCCTGATGAAAATAAAATAAAATTTTTAAAACTTAAAATCAACAATAATTGTTCATTGCCGATAAACTTAACCAAGTAAAGCATTTAAATACACATGCATTTTCTGTTTAAAATTAACAACAAAACTGGGAAATAGCAGCAATGACATAAACTAAACCCTAATAAAGAACTAAACAACTGTGCACACTACAACAATTAGACACCATCGAAGTGTCATTTTGTCTAAATCATGACATCAGTTTTCTCAATTTTCAGTTTTATGTATAAACTATCTTATCACTCAACAATCCATTGTAGCTCGTTGTAACTCAAAGTTCATCATTGTTAAACAAAAAAGACGTAATGATATTGCAATATATATAACTTGCTAGATGTCTTTACAAAATATAGTTATAAGCATGATGGATATTATGACTAGAACCAGTAAAAAAAAAAAAAAGACGTTGCTTGTTTGCTAAGATGACAGTTTGCATAGGGGTGGCAATTGAGGCTATTATGGTAACTTGAAGAAAACTTGGGAAGAAATAGGCCCTCCCTAATGCCAAAGAAATGCCCACCACAGCAACACAAATAAAAGAAGATATAATCAATCTTATACTTTGGACATACATTATTAAGCACAATAATGAAGTTATTCATAAAGATTTGAAACTAATATGTTCTAAAAAACATGGAAGACAAACAATGGGACACCAGTACAAGTAACATGTATATTGAGAATTAAAAAATTAAAAAGTAAACAACACAATAATAACTAAAGAAAAAGAACAGGGAAAAGCAGAAAACCAGAGTCCCAGATGCCTCTAAGTGATTAGCATCAGCAGCAGTAGTTGTCTGGGCATGGGATGAACTAGGAGCATCTAGTGGAGTAGTTTCATGACTCAAATTTGATTTGATATTGTCATCCTCATTTGGCACCAATGAATGAAATAAGTCAACCAATAAACCAGGTTTTACAGTATCATTAATAGCAGCTGAATCAAGCTTAAACACCTCAATCAAACATTCCCTAGCAACCTCCAGACCTTCAAGATCAACACCAGGACCATGTTCAACTAAATAAGAGGAGAAAGACAAAATTACCATCAGATAAGAAATCAAACAAGCTCAAAGCACATAATCATAATTATTATAATAAATTATCAAAACTACTATATATATATATATAGAGAGAGAGAGAGAGAGAGAGAGAGAGAGAAAGGGATGACCGGAATCGAGGAAATCGATGAAGGCACGAACGATGCGACGGGAGAGAGGAGAATCGGTTTTCAAGTTAGCCATTGTGAGAGAGAAACAAAAAGAGCCGTTTCTGCGAGAAGAAAAGAGAGCTTTTTAGCGACCAGGAAAGGGATCGAAGAGAAGTGCCTTAACTCTGTTTGGTTGCAGGGCTAATATTTCATCTCCCAGGAATAGGAAATTTTACAAGTAGTGTATTGACTTCTGAAAAAACCCGTCGGCCGTCGCAAAAGCCTTTTTCTTTTTTTCTTTTCTTTTTTTAGCTGCAAACTCAAAAAGAATTTATCTTAAATTACATTGTGCCTAAAATAAATTAAAATATTATTTTGGATAAATTTATATGAAATTTATTTTATTAATAATTTTTTTTATATTTAAATTAATTATGAAATCCATTTAAATATATAATCTATTAGTGCATACTTAAAATTCATGAATTTAGTCATTCATAGCTCTAATAATGTTTAGAATTTATTAACTAACGTTAAATTTTTTTATATATCATATTTGAAAGTGTTGATTGGTAAATAAATTAAAAAAATTTATGAAATTCATTTATATTAAAATAATTTTTTTTAATTTCAAGGTTATAGATAAATTTATAATAAATTCATTTATAATTAGATTTCTAAATTTAGTATTTTATATTTTGATGCATTAAATTTCATTTTAAATTAGAAAGATATAGTGAAAAATTTTAGACAATTTATTTATAATTTTTTTTTTAACTTCATCAGCTTTAACAATTTTTAAATATAATTAATTTTACACAACAGAAAATTCATAGTTTATAATGAAATTTTTTACATTCCAGGCACTTCAATATTAATTTTACAATTGAATTATATATATATTGTAGGCATTAAAACAAAAAATATAATTATATCATTGCATGGAAGAAAAGAAACTTTGCGGACATCATTTTAGCTTTACTCCCCACCACAGCCCCTAGTATTAAGGAAAAAAAAAAAGTCCCTCATCCTGTAAGCCAAATAATCTGAAAACTTGACTTGTTCAAAAGTTTTATGTTCATATAAAACTTGATGGGTTTTGCTTCACCAAGATTATGGCCACCATTACTAATCTATTTTCAGCCATCTCCCATTGAGAAGAAAAGGCAATTGGTGAGCAAAATAAGTAAAACCAGGCAAGAAAGAATCCTGAATACCAGTACCAATATCTATCCATCTTATATCATTTGAAGAAAACTATTAAGCAATTTCAGTTCTGTAATTCATGCTTCACATTTTTCAACCAAAAACAAAACCGAAGGTATAATTAGAGAAATGAACAAGAATTCCACAACCATAAAATCAGTATTTGTTAATATAATAAAATCTCTTCTAAAAACAAGATTTTATTAGAAAAAGAAAATATTTCAATTATGCACTGGATTCCTTTCTACATCTGTTTTCTGTAGAAAATATATACAAAATTTAAAGACGGCAGATGGATAATATTAGTTGAGCTTAGTTTTGAATAGAAAAAGGTCGCGAGTTTAGTTTTGAATAGAAAAAGGTCGCGAGTGACTTCTAAGTATTTCCCCCACGCATTCAATGTAATTTATACTTCCGTCGCCTTGATCTTCTGACAAACTAAAAGAAGAAAAATCATCAATCAAAAACAACCTTACAGTTTTCACTAATGAAAGATGCCAAATGTGAATAAACAAAGATAAGCTTCCCATGAATAGAGAGCTTAAATGTAGAGAAACAAAACAAGAATGAACAATAAACAAAAGCAGGGTAAAAGATTAAATGCTTACAGCATCTCCATTCACATCGGTCATTTCTGATGCTGATGTGTCTGAGTAAGTTTTCTGTCCTTCCTTTCCCTTTGCTGCATCAAATTAAATTATTATTTACAAAAACTTTGTGAAGGATTTGGGGTACAACTTCTGACTGTACCAATAAGAGACAAGGGGGAACCATTAAGCACACTTGATGCACATAAAAATAGCATAACCTTCTATCACAAAGATGTGGAATTTACGTGCAATGCATGATTGTACAGTGAACTATTTCCATGACGCGTAAGAACCTTTTTTAGACAGTGTACCACTGGAGTGTTCAGATAAGCCATGAAACTTGAATCAATTAATAGAGATTTTCAAATCAACTTGACAGGGAAATTGGTAGCATTTTTTTATAAAATCAAGCAAAACCTACATGAATGTTGACATTTCAGGAGGTCCAACCAAACTAATTATATAGAGAATCATTCTTCCAATTAAAACATGAATTTTTCATTTCTCACTACAAAAAAGAATAATGGAACAATCAACCTAGTCTTCTGTGTAGCCATCATTACCACAGTTCATGTGTTTAAACCACAATAAGATCACTCAAATCAATTATTTTCCAGTTAAGCACCAAAGGCAAGATCCACGGAGTCTAAGAGAAATCAACAGTTTGATTTGTCTTAGATATTATATGTCTACAGTATGTGAAGGCACCATATAAAGAAACCAAAACTACTACTATATAAAGAAACTGAAAGTTCCAATATCATAACTTCAAAATCAGATTTCATCCATGGTCAACTTATCAAAGTGTGATCACTTAACCACAATTTGCAACATAAAAATAACTCGATTTTATTTTGACTTTGATCAGGCCAGGAAGCTAGTTTATTGTAGAGATTTGACAATTTTTGACATGATAGCTGCCTAAAAATATAATAACCCATCTTTAATTTGACTATATTAACAAAATTTAGACTTGATTGTCAAGTCAGAAATTCGATAGAAATTTTATGAGAATCAGGCAATCACGGCCTTATTGAAACACAAACAAAAGTGGAGAATTTTTAAGCAACAAACAGAAGTCAAGTTACCCCCGGATGAAATTAAACCATTACAATCAGTTGCTATATACCCTAACTTGAAAAGACTCAACTGTTTAGCATTTGGCAACCCAATTGCCAAATTGGGGTTTTGGAGCCAAATAATGCGTTTTGTGCAAAACCCCATTTTGGAAATAAGCTGCTACTTCCACCTTATTAAAAACCCAATTTGGCTTCCCAAAACTCATTATTCAATAACAAGCCAAACACTTACAGTGTTAATGGGAACACCCACTATATTTGCAACCAACAAATGATGAATTATCAATACAATGAATCATACTTTCTAGGTCAGCCTTCAAAATACTATCCACTTACAATTATTATCTAGTCATTGCAATCCTATATGACTTTCGTAATGATGGATCAAAATATTTATTCCATTGACACACAACTGAATTTATCAACTTATAAAATCATAATTTCAAACAAAGTTTGTGTTGTTTAGTTGTGAAAAATATTTTTGTTATCATTTTCCAGGTGAAAATATGAAAAAATGGAAAACATTTTCATCAACTAATTTTCCATTTTTCCATTAAATATTTTTTTAATCATAATTTTTTTTTTTTGAATTAAGTGCTTTATAATATCATTAACAAAGCATCTAAAATAATAATGACGAGTCAAATATCATATTATCATTAACAAAACATATAAAAATAATGATTATTTAAATCTGACTACACCAAATGGTTAAAAGTATATATATATATAGCAAGTACTGTTGTTATTATCATTGACAATAGCATTCTAAAAAATGATTATGTTATTACTAAGGGAAAAAAAAAGAATCTAAATGTGCCAAAAAAAAGTATGATTATAGTATCATTAACAAAGCATTAAAAAAATTATTTAAATATGAAGGCAAGAACACAAAAAATTCAGTGTAGGTGATTTTGGCAAGGAAAAACAAAGAGTATAATTGCAAATAAATAAAAATGAAGGAAAAGATGGTAGCTGTCATTTGAATGTCAGCTTAAAATTGAAGAAAGAAAGTATGAAACAACTTCTTTCAACATCTTGGTTCTGTATATATATATATATATACAGAAAGAAAACCCAAAAAAAATGTGGCAGCAGAGATTTGAACCCTGAGTTCAAGCCGCCAAAATCTAATTGCATTGGACAATACCTGTGTTTTCCATTTATAATCAAAGCTCTATAGCCCAAAGGTTAGAGAACATCTTAATACAGTTCTCTAATGGTCAGTACAAATAAGAAAATTTAGGAGAACTTATTTCCAATTCTTCATTTGGAATATTTTTATCACCAAACATCAAATTCCATTTTTCAATTTTCTTGGAATAATTATTTGGAAAACAATCCTTTTTCTACAACCAAACAATGCCTTGATATTTATCTAATATGAACACAAAAAATACCAGCTAAAGAATGTTAGACTCTCAAGGTAGAAATTTTTTTTGGAAATCTGAAGAAAAAAGGTGATTAAGACAAAGTTTAATTATTTGCTCACCCCAATGCGTGGAATATTGAACAAATACCCATTGAAGAAACATTTCACTAAACCCAGAAGGAACACAAGGCTAAATGAAAAAGTCTAAGAATTTTACCAGGAAAAGAAGACATTCCATTACAAAACTTTTCATTTTCCTTGTTTTCCAAGTGTTTTGACCTTGTGTTTGCACCATCTGCAAATGTATTTACAGGTCCTTGCAGACTGCCAAGAGAACAGCACCCAATAAGATCACTGCAACATTAACAAGGCAAGCTTATGTAGAGCTAGCCATTGACAATGATCCTAGAAACCACAAAATGTCACATTGATCACTGGATAAGGTTAACCAAAATGTATATAAACGATAGGCAGGGAAAGTGTTTGCCAGCTGGTTCATTTTCACTGATGACTATTTAGTATTTACCAATAAAAATTCACAGGGAAATAAAGTTAAAGTCTTCATGCTAAATAAGATTCAGGGTCATAAAAGTCAAAACACCCATTACGCACCAGACAGTTATATGACTTGAGAGATTAAACACCAACAATGTGGTTGATAAAAATAGCCAATGTCTACGAAATAATCATCAAAGGATGAGCTTTACACAATTTAAAGAAATCGAAGTTTTACAGGTTTTCATGTTTGTTTAGTTGGACAACATTTTACATATTGAAAATTGCAGAAGGTACATCATGCAGAAAAAGAAAAATTTTAGGGGGCGGTAGGGAGAAGCAAGTTTAAGAAAACAATAAGAATTTTAAATAAAATATTAGCATGATTTATAACTGCATTTTTGCAAATAAAACTATAAAATCAATCTGATTCTGCATTTTATATTTTTCTCTTGAACATAATGTAATCGTCTTTTCTAATTTCTACTCTCTCTTGACATGCACAAACGCAAAAATAAACACTTCCTTTTCTTAATCTTAACAGGAAAAAAAAAATTTACAAATGATCTAAAAAAAGAAAAGAATCCAGTTCAATTCAGAATGCAAAGTAGCAAACCAGAAAGTGTACAAAAGAAGCGGTCTTCACAAAAACAACATAGAAGTATAATTGGACCATGCTCAAAAGATGATACTTTTAATAACTCACCATTCACTTGAATGGAATGTGTTTGACTCATCACCCAACTTCATCTCCTGAAAATGAAGAAGCCGGCCAAGAAATGTCAGAGGTAAGATAAAAATAAATAAATAAATAAACAAATAAAGGAAAGCTTGTCAAAGAGATAATTTACATGAAAATGTAATCCTGAAAAAGATAATCAAAGCCTAGAAATCCAAGTTCATAGCATAGAGCAATAGGCCAATATTGTATCTACATATTTTGCCTCTTGTAACAAGAGTATTATGATAAATTTTCAAAGGGAAAAATGAACATATGTTAGCTGAAAGTAAAGTCAACATGAGATAAATGACACCACAGACTTATGGGAGTAATTTTCCGTTTAGAAAGAAGTATAATTTCATTCATTCTTATGTTTGGAATTTCAAACCAATCCATTGTTTCCTAAATTTAGATTATCCAAACTATAAATCAATCTGTTAACTAATCTTCAGTAACTTTAGACTAAATATAATTCCCTAGAGCTCTTACATATTGCAACTAAATTCAGGAACAAATCTGGAACCATTTCATCGGGAGGGCCGTGCATTTTTTTACAGGATGCATTTAGTTTTTATCATTTAAATGATGCATTTAGTGTTTATCATTCGTTTTACTAATTACTTCAAATTTGCATTGCTTTAAAAACAATTTCAGTAATAATAAACCAAAACACATTATATCAAAATCAAGTACAATTAAAATATTTTAGTATAATTTCAATTTGATCTATTAAAACAAAAAATTACAAAAAAAAAATAAAGAAAGAAAGAAAGATACCAAAACACTATAATTTTTTAAATTAAATACTTATTACATTTTCTATAATACAAGAAGTGTACAAAATATTTTTTGGCACTTTAACGGTCATTTTCTATTATTTGGGGGGATATTTTAATTATGTATAGCTCAAAATGTAAATCTTTACATATATATTATATATAGGCTTGGGCCACCCTGGCACCACCTCTAAACTTCTCTCTGAAAAAATTACATTCCATAAGCATGATGCAAAAAAAGAAAGGTGCTAGCAAGCAAAGGTTCCTGGTGTTTCACTATTACCTTCTCTTTTGGAGAATTATCACTAATGGTCTCCCAGCTTTCACTATCCAAGCATAGTAATTCAACCTCACCACTATCATATGAGATCTGCCAACATGTAAAGTAATTCAAGGTCGTTGCTTACAAAAATTCAGTGCAAATGAATGAAAAGGCAGAGAGAACTGATTTACTAGATAGACAAACAAAACACAGTACCATAGCTCAGAATATAAGACACTCACTTTCCTCTCAAACTTGTGAAAACTTTTGCTGAATAAAAATGTGGAGCTGGTGACTAATACACATATACAAACATACATAACTTGTATAAAAACTAAAATTTTAAACATACAATGCCACTATGTAGAGATAAACCCCTTTTAAATCCGAAAGTTTTTTTTTTCCCAAGAAAGCACAGACGTTTCAAAATTTCCTCAAACAAGTAGGATAGTTATATTCTCACTGTATCCTATATTAGTATCTACGCAACTCCCATAAACTAATATACTAACAAAACCAATCATAAAAAATGTGCTATATTGCACAGGTAATAAAAAAATGAGAGCAAAACCAAAAGACAAAGCGAGGGGTGAGGGGATAGAGCAAAATGACAATCAAAAGCAAGAAACCAAGATACAAACAAAATATATCAAACCAAAAACAAAAAGAAGAATTCCCTATCAAGACTGAAATAAAATTAACTGCACAACTAGAAACTAAAATCCATCACACAAAGAGCATCTCATTACCTTGTGGGTCTTGTTGCCAGGATTAAAACCAACTATTGTGCCTGAATAAAAACTGATACAGAAAAAAACCACTAATTTAAATAGAATCACAAAGAAAAACCAACATCCCAGAATATTTTTTCTTCAGCAAAAATGTCCTCACCATCTATCAAAAGGAGATAATAATTTGATTCGCTTTCCAATTAATGCTTCATTCTCAGGACTAAATTCCTAAAAAAAAAAAAATTAAATCATTATTCTTTTTTAGAACAAAAACAATTTCAAGGTGCAAAAAGACAGAACAAATATATACCCTTGAACAGTAAGGTTCACTAACTTTGGCTGAGGAACGTTGAGAAGATTCAGTAGTGCTACTGCCACTTGGACCACCATTTTCCTTTAAAGCAGGAACCAATTTTTCTACATTTTGGATCAAAACTTGAGATTCACCCAGAGAACATTTAGTTGCAGAATCACAGGATGAAGAAATTTGCTTCTCGATAATGGATTTAGAACTTTTAGATGCTTGATTTTTGCACACATCATTGTGCAACCTCACTGATTCAGGAGCAGCACGTTTTTTACTACTTCCCAAACTGATATCATGTCCATTAGGTCTTTCCATTTCCATTGCCTCAATTCTTAATAAATTACCATGCTCATGTGATGCCAAGTTCATTTTACTGCACTTAGCATCAGCAGACTGTATTCCATTTTCTTGATATTTTCTACTGTGTTTTGGAAGGCTGCGAGCTGGCTAAAATCAGAATATGCAAAGTAGGAAAAAAAAATTGTTAAAATAAAAAATTAATTGATAGCCATCATGTGAAGCAAGAAATTAACTAGACTAATTTCTTGCCTAGACTTTCTTGCCTAGACTAAGGAACATTCTATATATGTACCGTAGAGATTTGAGACTTGAGAACGTGAACAACTCTCTTGACAAAACTTTCATCAACAGGGAACTGAGTATGAAATTTTAAATTAGCCTGCGAATCACAAATAAATTAGAAGTTGATAAACTAATAAACTTGCAGAGACCTAAGTTTTCAGAACCTGCCTCATCACACTTCTTGACTGAACTTATTCTATACAATGACGACGGCAGGAAAATCATTCCAGGAGCACGTGATGATGAAATGCCATTTTGATTTAACACATTTACAGAGGAGAACCCAATCTCCGCCAGAATTTGCAGCTTCTGTTCCAGTTTCATTTTTGGATAAATATAAACCACAAAATAATAAGGATAATAACTATCACTAAGAGAAATGATACTAACTTGAGTTTGTGTTGCATCAACAGCATCTTCAGCTTTTTTAATTGCACGAAAAATGCTTAGCAAATATAGAACTGTATCATTAACAAGGTCCACGCCACCATTAACAATATTCTCATTTAATAATGCTTGTACAACCCAAAACAACGGACTGCAACAAGAAAAAATTCCAACATAAATCACTGTAATAAAAATTATATTCACATTGGCTTTGGGTAATCCATGTAAAACTAAAATTAGCTTCAGATACATACCTACAAAAATGAGCATATGCTTGTTCATCCTGACAGTCATCAGGTGGAAAGCCAGTATCATGAGCAAGAATATGGATCAAGAATACCACTATATAAACAGGATAATCAGCAAGTGATCCTCCTTGAACTGCAGAGGTTTGGTGAATTCGTGCTTCCAAACTATATTCCTTGATAAATTCTTCCATGTATTTAAATGACTAAAACAAACAGTTACAACAGACATTATCTGACATGTGTCAGAACAAAGGGTAGTGGCAGTATATTAGAAAACTACATAGACAAGGAGACAAAAACATACAGCATCCTGCAGATCCTTACAGCAATCAGATGCAGCCAATGCGAAAGCACATGCATATCTACTAGGTATAGCATGTTCCTTTAACAACTTGTGTGTTTTACTGAGGAATAATTTCCTTACCAAAGAAGAAGAGTCCTGAAATTTGACAGAAGAACGTACTTTAACAGCTTGTTCATTTTATTAACTAAAACATAAACAGGAAAACAGGGGTTCTGGAAGACCAATATGCTTAATCCATTGGTGTTTCAACTTATGGGTTTACATGAAATTCATTAACTGTTAACAGCATTCGCCTAAGAACAATGCCTAAAAAATCCATTAGAAATGTATCCCCTGCCCCAATAATGCTAAAATGCATCTCACAACAGATCACAATCCAATAACATGTTTAAAAAAATTCATTAGAATCTTTAGCCCAACTGATGGTGATCAAGTTTTAGGTTGTAAAACCAAGCATTTTTTTTTTTTTACCCATAATAATATTATCTGTAAGATGCTTAATAAATGTAAATTCAAAAAGAAATAGCTTCATCTACATTTTGTGTTAAGTGAAGCACGCTTCTATTGCCACAAGGAATAGGGTTTTCTTTTTTTTTTTTTTTAACAGACAAAACACAGGTTTCTTTTTCTCTTTTCTCCCAAGAAATCAAAGCTATTTATTGAATATCATATAGCTCCAAAATTTCCAATTAACATATTCTTTGAAAACTAGCCTTTCTAAATCTTTCTACAACCTCTCTGTCAGCTAACCCTATCTATGTACAGTACAAAACCTACATACCTTTGCCACCAAAATCGTCAATCGAAAAATTTCTGGGGACATATGAAAATCCCATCTCCTGGAAAGCCGGAGAATAGATTTTGCAGCAGCTAATCTGATATGAAATCTGTCGCTTGCACTGCCAAAAAATATCCACGAGCATGTTTTGTATGCAATCTTTTAAAATAACTTTAACAAAGCATGAAATAATGAAATAACAATTTACAACAAAAGTCTGAAAAGAAAGGCCTGGTATTTACACTCAGTGCCATGACATAATTTCTTTTACACTTTTCTTTTCACATGAAGTTGCTAAAGTGTTCTTATCAAAATATCAATATAGACCACAAGATTTTTCAAACTGACGTTAATCAGTCAAACAGGATAAGTAAAATATTTGAAAACTATGTAGCATAAATACATGAGCATGTGCTTACCTATTTATGAACAATTGTGTTGGATAACTAATAATAAAAATAACCTTATAAACAACCAGGTTCAGCTGGTTAGAATAAAGAGATTACTTGTATTGAGCAATGACTAAAAAGAGCATGAACTTTGACGAGTCATCTATTTAACAGCAAATCAATAACAACAAACAGAAGTAGAACTGGAATATGCAACAACATGCAGATCAGCCCAAATAAAAAGGCTCATCAAAGGATAAGACTCAGGAGAGACATAAAGCTGTAGGAGAATGCTAGTTGAGCAATTATCTTGAATGCTATTTAAACAATTATTCTTGTAATTGATTCAAGCCAAACAAATTCAGATTTGATGGTCAAAAATTGAGATATGAATGAAAAATCTAGTTCCAAACTTATTTAAAGAATAGAATGCCGATACTGAAATTAGTAAAAGTAAGTATTGGAGGACTCTTGCAGGCATGAAGGTTGTAACCAATTTTAAGATAGCCAAAAACCAAAATTCAGTTTCGAGACAAACCATGAGATGATTCCATCAAAAGTACCACCCGTTTGCAGCAACTTCAACAAAACATCCAACAATTCATCAATTTGACGATTGACATGAGATCCTCGATGAGGCAAAAAACTCTTAACAAGCATTTTCAGCCCGTAAATCTGCAAAAACAAGATATTAAATCAACTTAACAATCAAATAAGGTATTAAGACTTCTCCAAAAATATGACCATGAATACCATACTAACTATGCCTATGAATTTTGCTCCCTAAACCAAAACTTTTAAGTCAAAGTGATAGGAATTGAAGATCCTTATGCAAAGCAAGGTTCACAGTTTAGGCAACTCTGCAATCGTCCCAAATACTGCATTTAGAACTAAGTCACTGTACAACACAAAATTGAATTGTCTCATTCCTTGTACAAGCTTCAATTAAAACACAACTGAAAGCACTTGGATCAATCATGTGCCAGAACCTAGTTTTTCATCTCATAAGGGCTTTATATTCCAGAGATTTACAAAATTTATTGTATAATAGAATAGGATCCCAGATCTACCATCATAAAGAAAAAAAAAGGCTTCCAACTCACTAGAAGCATAACATTGTAGCAAAACAAAAAAAATAAACCACTATGATACCAATCTCATCTTAACCAAAGCCACTTATTGCTCTTTCCCATTCCAATTTTGTAGCTTTGTTAACAAGACAAGGTAGAAGCTGGTAAATCTCTATTTACTGTATCTATTTGCTTCATATTCATATTTAATTTTGCTTCAGATTTTCATTGTTTTATAGTGTCATCATTTCAAATTAACTAATCCCAACTTGCAGCAAGATTCAGATGCTGATACTGCGTGCCAGTCTCCACAGAGAAAAGGAAATGTTATGTTTACAATTGAAACTAATAATTCAAATGAAGCATACCTTCAGTTTGCAAGAATGACTACATTCAGAAGTCTCATGAAATGAAGTTAAATCATCAGCTTGTTCCACCTACACATACAAGAGAATACATTCCCGGGGCCACATTTCCGGATAAGTACATAGAATGCATGAGACGTTCTTTACGAATACCCTATCCTTCTATATTCTAGCAGGACAAAAATATATAATGATAAATGCAGTACTGTTGTTTCAATTACTTGAAAAATTCTTTCAAATATATATGATCTGATCTCTCTATCTTGAGCTTCAAATGCTGAAACAGAATGTTGTGCAATACAGCCCAAGGACTGCAAAATTGTTGGAGTGTTCCACCCTCTATGCAGAGAATCTACAAGTTCCTGAGAAGTCATAACAAAACCTCAAACATAATAAAAATAAAGTGCAAAATAAGAGTACAAAAAAGTAAAAAACAGTAAATGTGTATGGATATACATCCAGAAAAGTGAAACACAAGATAACAAACTATATCACTGTAACATAACAATATAGGAGAACAAAAAAGGGGTGGGCATCAAAAATAGATATTGCACATTAGCAAGGCAATATGGAGATGTACACCATAAAAGCAAGAAGAATGCACAGTTAAGATCCATAAAAGAACTTTTAGAGTACAATTGTTAGTTCTATTAAGATTCAATAAAAATAACGTGAAAGCTCACTGCTAATCAAGTAATTTTAGCAACTAGTAAAGATACATCCAATTCCACCTTATTTGATAAAACTTAAATTTGAAAGTCTCTTGGTATTTCTGATAACCTAATCATGACTAAAAGTTCTGGACATAATAAAATATGTAATACAGCAGTTTTGAGATATTCAAAATAAAGACTAAGCAAGAAGTAAATGAGAAAAAAACTGCAGATCCAAGATAAAAAATAGAAAATGGAAGAATTTTACATGCTAAATTATTAGCATTAGCAAATTTTGCTTGCCAGGTTGTAAAGTTTAAAATATTTTGTAGAATTGCACATACAATATCAATGAAAAATCAAATATTACATGGAATTGGCAATACTACAAGGAATTGGCCTGCACAATCCCACTAACCAAGAAAAATCTAAAGCAATAGAATGTCATTTATTTTCTTTTTGTTCGTGGCAAATGAAGCAGATGCAAACAACAGCAAATTCAAATTTATAATACCTAAGAAGGCAAGCTAAATAGTATCAACTTGCCTACAACACAAAAATTCGGCATTAAAGTATAAAAATCTTTTTTAGAATTTCATACAAACAAGATTGACTGCTATCTTTTCTAAAAGGCATCAAGAATGGTGCTGATGGCAAAACAAAATAGCTCATTACAATTGCATTATCTCCCAACAAAATTTACAATGAGAGACGCATACTACAGAAGCAAGCAAGTAAAAATATAACTTCAAATGAATCAAATCTAAGAATACTAGCATAACTTCAAATATATCAAATCTAAGAATATTAGTGACCTTCCATCTAAACTAACTATTAACCAAATAGAAAAGATGAATCAGAAAAGAGACTTTTGTACTCCAAAAATCTCACAGAAGTAGACACAACTATTATATATGAAATGATAAATAAATAAATATAGCTGACATAAAGAATAATTATACAGAGTCATTACGTGCAAAAGGATGAAATGAACTCACCTCACATAGTTTTGAGAAAATGAACTGCTCCGAAGAGCCAATCAAAGCAGCAATTGCAGAAACAGCATGCTTGGACTGAACACGAGTTCCCTCCAGACATACTCTCTCCAAGAAAGGATAAATATCACTAAATAATCAGGAAAATAAAAAGCATAAATAAATTTGGACAAATCAAAGCTACAGGAAACTAATATAGATATCCAAGAGAGCTCCAAGTTTCTTAAGGATGAGATCACTTAAGTTCGTAAAGAACAAATAAATTTCAGTACACACCATTCCTGCCAAAACAAAATAAATAAATAAACCATAGAAGTGGTTGTTCACAGTGTATTTTAACCTAATACCAAATATACAAAAAGACGATTTTGTCCATTAATAAAAACAAAGCACACAATCTTTTCTTTTGCTTTTCCTCCCAAAAAAAAGACTTTTGATTAGGAATAAATTGAACCTTTAAAATTCCTCTGCAAGTCATAGGTGAAATTCCACATTAGAGGCCATCAAGCTTCCAAGCATTGGTTTTCAAAAATAGTTTTTTTCTCAGGAAAAGTCAACCACATACAGAAAAAAAAAAAAAATATATATATATATATATATATATATATATATATATATATATATATATATATATATATATATATATGAATTCAAAATCAATCAAAAGTCCTCAAATCCAATTTTCTATACAAAATTAAGCCACTCAAAGCAATGTCAGATGGGAATAAAGGTGAGAAACTATGATGATGATAATGGCATCTTGAAGGATTTGATTTTATAAAAAAGAGAGCACAGTGAAAATAAAAGCAGAGTAAAAGAGTGAGGCTCGGGGAAGAAGTTACTGTCTGATATGAGCGAGGAAAGGGATAGAGAAGGACCAGATCAGAATTTACTTTCATTAATGGGCAAATTCGTCATTTAATCTTGAATAAAATATTAATGAAATCAATAGGAGTGCAAGAAGACTTGCAAGGAATGTAAATAGCCACTCCAATAAACCATGATAGGTTCAGCTTTAAGCATTTAACCAAGCATACAATTAGGAAATAAGATAAATACTTCCAACTTAAATGTGTTAATTGATCGCCAGTAAGAAACATGGCTCATGGAAACCCTTTTTTCCCTTTGTGGCAGGAGGTTGGGGGAGCAAGTTCCTTTATGCCAATTGAATTGCCAATAAAGATAAACCATCTTTGCCACAGAGCATCTCATATATCCTCAACATGGCTCATTCAATAGCAGGTATCTTAACCAGTAATCAACACACACGACGAGATAGTACATTATTTTAAAGCATTTCTAGATTTTAAAAACATATCAGACAGAAACCATTCTGATTAGGTGATTTCATTTCTTTGAAATATAAACCTCGTGGCATTCTAATGAAAGTGTATTTTAAGCACCCACACCAATAAATGCAGAGAAGAGCAGCACCTGAATTTGACAGATATATATGGGCCTGCTTTTGCTAAAGCTTCAATAAGTATACGATTAATTGGGCGTTTCTCCTCCAACAGCACTCGGAACTGCTCTTCAGAACCTCTCAAAAGTGAAGGGAAATTGTTGACAATAGCCTATATCATGTACCATGGCAGTTATTGTCAAACATGAACTTAAATAATAAAGAAAGTTTGTGTGTATAAGGAATTCAATTGAACAGTAATGAGATACCATATCATCCTATTAGAACACAGAAAGCCAGACCTAAAACATGCCATCATACTTATTGTTTAGTACAAAATAATGAAATAAAAATAATAGTTAACCATAATAAATAAAAATGCATGTATTTTAATTATTAATTTGTTGTTTTAATAATATATGTAATGTGAAAAATAACATATTCATTTCACATTATTTTAGTTTTTCTAAATTTTTTTATTTTTTTAAGTTTTATAAATTTTTTATTTTTAAATTTAAATTTTATTTTATAAATTATTTTATTTTAATATTTTAATTTTAAATATCTTAAACAGCTAAGAGCATTATCATAAATAATCAGGTAGAAGTGCATCCCAAAATTGAGGGAAGGAGCTTGTCCATCAATCTTAAAGACGCAAGAAATCAGTATTGGCACAGGACAGTCCCACTGCATGCCACACACAGGACAACAAGGATTTGTCTTGTCATGTCCCATCTCATTCCAACCTGCGTACCAAACACAGTGCCAAAGTACCTAGAGGTTCAGAAACCAGTTTATGAGAAGCTCATGAATCGAATTTTCAAATGACAATATATTAACATTGTCCAATAACAAAACAATTGTTCAGGTATTGAAATCTCAAATTGTAGTGCACAGAGAGATTGATGGCAGACTTCCATTTTCCTTCATGCAGACAACAAAAAACCTTGAGAAACCAATCCCCATTTGACCTAAATTTTCTTTGACGGATTAACTTGACCCTTTCTGATAATTTATGATCAATCCATGAATTAATAAGTTTACTACCTTATTATACTAAGATGTGCCATCTGCTTTCTACATCAACTACCAGTTGGATCACATATTCTGTTTCTAATGGAAAATCTTCAATGCAATTTGAGAAGTATAAACATTATACACAAACACCCCTGGGTCAAAGAGCAATTATTCTTACCAGAAGGAGTTTGGCAGAGGAATCTTCCAAATGTCCATTTCCAAAAACCATGCTGGAAAGAAGATCTAAAATACAACAGACATGCTCTGAGCTGAATATATTGAATGAGCATTTTGAAGAGAGTAATTGTAGAAATTCAAAATGCGGATGTTTATCTCCTATCATTTTCAGAAATTTATCCTGAAAAAGGAGCACAATACAAGAAGAGATTAGGGTTAAAAAAGAGTAAGGATTACAGTAGGCTAGATATGAAAACTTATTAAAAAATAATGCAAAATCATGTATCTGATTGATAAGCACAGGATGAGGACCTCCTAATAATAAGATGACAACTACTGATTCAACAAAAAAGAAACTGCACTGCACGCCCCCTATCAGCAAAAAATGACTTTTAAAACAATAAAGCAAAGAAGAAAATGACAATGGCAAAAACAAAAAAGGGAAATCATGAAATAAGAAGATAATAAACAACATTTAATAAAAGCATGGCAATCATGGCCAGAAATTAGGGAGTAAGCATTCACAGATATACAAAATCATATCATAGCCAAACCAGATGAAGCCCAGTATCGAATGATCACTGAGGTCAAATTAATGCTTTTCATACTCACATCTCCTTTTTAGGTGACAATGAATGAGAAAGCATTGTGATGCAGAAAAGGAAATCAAGAAAATTCAAATCCAAAAATTCAAGAATTTTAGAACATTATATGGTCCAGATTTTATATAGGATATATCTCAGATATATTAGTATATTTCTATTCCTTTTAAAGTTATATTTATGTCTATTCAAATAAACATGTTGCTAATCAGGTACTTAAGGGAAATTCTGAACTCAAGCATTGCTGGAAAATTTATCCAGAACTTTTTGGGAATCTAAATTTTTATTTTAGAATTTTAGTTCGAGTCCTTTCGCCTTTGGATAACATTATTCCCTTAGAATAGGAACAATTTTGGAATTCCTTCACCTTTTAAGTTCAAGGAGTAGTTTGGTTTATAAATAGCTATGCATGCTTTTATCTTTGAGTTGTGTAATGCACATCAAATCCTAGAAAGTGTGATGCTTTCTTGATAGGAGTAAATCCTAGACCCTATTAGACTATTCACCGTGATGCTAGTAATTTTTATTTTATTTGTTTAATTTTCTTTCATTTTCTAATGAAACCCAGATCTGCAATACTAATTTTAACGCCCTAATTCTTGATTCCTATAAAACATAGTCCTAATTTTTAGAAATCCAACTTGTTCCAAACCTGCACTACATCAGATTACCATAAAAGGAATGAGAGACCTACATATTCTACAAGAGCAGATAGGAAAAGGAAAAGGCTACATCTCATATACAATTAAATGCAATCAGATAGCCAGAGTTTATACAACTCACTAAAGCATAGAATACATACATTAAAATTTATAAGTAGTAATTCATAGGTGCTAACCATCAATGCAATATGATTACCATAACAGAGAATTTGATGATAGATACATAATCATTCTGAAGAGTTTCTGCAAAAAACATCTGAATATTCAGCAACATCAAAAACTGTTACGATCCTAGTTGGCCAAGGTATGAGACTTGGTGAATCCCACATTGAAAGTATGGGATTTCAATGTGGGATTTATATGAACTTTGGGCTTTCCAACCCCTTGCACTAACTTTTAGAGTGTAGTTCTCCCAAAATTCATAACAATTGGTATCAGAGCAGACAGTCCGAGGCTCAGAAAGGAGTATCCTGCAGGCCAGATTAAAATTACTGGTAGTCTCGAGAAAAAATAATCTGAGTTTGGGCTAGTGTCGATAGGAGTAAAAGGCACCAAGGACGTCGGGTATTCAACCGCGGTGAAATGTTATGATCCTAGTTAGTCAAGGTATGAGATTTGGTGAATCCCACATTGAAAATATGGAATTTCAATGTGGAGTTTATATAAACTTTGAGCTCTCCAATCCCTTAAGCTAGCTTTTGGGATGTGATTCTCCCAAAATTCATAACAGAGACTCAGGACTCTTTGCTAACCACTTTTTTGGCCATTAATTTGTTCATCTATTAATCAATGACCTACCTGCAATACCTATAGGCATGCCTGAACAAATGCACATGGGAATAATGTTCACAATACATTAGCAAGCTATTTGTTTTCATTGTGGTCTTTATCCACCAAATCCTCACTCTTTTCCCTCTGAAGGAGATGCAACCTTCATATCTCATTTAACTCTTTGTCAAATGTAGTCTTTTTTCGAGGCCATACAGACGTATCATTACCATATTATTGGTTATATTTGTAATTTTGCCATCCTGTTGAGAAGAAACCGCCCAGGTAAAGACAAACTCAAAGCTGACTATACATCCACTTCAACTTGAGCATATATTACATAAACCAAACACCACACCAAACAATAAATCAGAATCTATAGAATGAGGATTTTGATTTGCATTAACTTTTTTAAATCTACATCAGCCATTCCATCCTCCAACTCTCTTGCAAGCAACCACATACTTTAATTCTAATTTAATGCATCATTTTGAATAGAATATGATGAATAGCATGCATTATAGATGCAAGACACGGATAACAAAATTAAACAACAGAGTAGCTTCAGTTTAACATAGCAAACAAATAGAAGCATTCACAGCATATATCATCCTTGTATGAGAAAGCAGTTCATCTTTCCAAAGGAAGCAGTAATATTTATAGCACTGATGTAACAGACAGTATCTTTCAATTAAAAATTTAAAATTAAGAGGACAGATAAACAGCTCACTCTTGTTGTCTGGGCATTTATAATTGTCTGTTCAACCAGCAATAGCTCTAGTGCATTGAAAATCTTATTATCTTTCATCTGGTTCAATTTATTAAAGCACTCTTCTGCTTTCACAGGATCTGGAAAGGAGGCTGACACTTTCATGAAAGAATTTTTAATTCTCTTCTGTATTTCTTTCGAACTATCATCCTACAGTACATATTTATTAAGATTCATTAATTTCAAACAAATAACAATAAGATGGGATTCACAAAGCTGTCTCTATGACACTGACAATCAATCAATACATACAAACCTCATGCTTAGACATTCAAAAAAAATGGAAAGTGGCTTAATTTTCCATTAATTAAAAAATCAGTTGACCAATTTTTCTATATGTTCCAAGAACTGGAAATAACATTTTTCAAAAGAATATTTTCTGTCACCAAGCAAAGCTGTCATTTGCTCTCGTGGCAACAAAGTGGGAAATAGATCAAGATGTATGATCTCATATGAGCAAAATAATACTTGGCTGCAGTTCTCAAATCTAGAGAACCATAATATCAAAACCATTGAAACAATAACTGTTGAACAAAAAATAAATATCAATCACAAACTCACAGTTAAAAATTTCATTAAATTTTATCAACAATAATTTTTTTTTTTTTAAAATAGCAATTGTTTGCAAAAGAGTTGTATAAATTTAACCACAAATCAAACAGAACATGAATATAACACCAGGAAACCCATATGAAAAAGGAACATAAACAGTGACAAAACCACAGAAGATTCCAATAAAATTGAATTTTAAAGCAAAGTTCAAAAATGAATTACAACAGTGAAAATACTTGTACAAATGTACAAACCGACAGAAATACAAGCCGTTCTACATAGGCCCTCCTTCTAGAAGAAGGAACAACAAGGATCACAACAACAAGCATTTATCATAAACTGTTGATTACAGAAGTGCACTATTCATGAAGAAAATCAACACAAAGTAAAAGAAGAAGAGCAAGACAGCCAAAATTCTAAGGAAGGCAGGCACAGATCCTTGTTAGCAATAGGAAACACAGTCCAAACTGTTATTTAAAGACCCTTTAATCTTCCAATTAACACAAAGTAAAATGCTCTTCTTCATTCTATGAAGTGAAGAAATTTTGGTTCTCTATTAGCCATCACAAACAAATTACAGGTTAATCAGTAGAATTTAATTTCAACAAAATGGCAAGTGTTCCACTTTAATTCTTGAATCAACATTAACACAAATCCATATAAGGTGAGATCATGAAAAGAAAAGCATCGTGTAGAGGAGCTGGGACAGAAAGACAAGGTAGTAATAAACTTTGGATGTTAAATTTCCATTAACCACACATTGCCCATTATTAGTAATTACAAACCCTGTAATTTTACCTTCTCTTTCTTCCGTAGAGCCAAATAACTTTGCATTTCAGTTTGCAACCTGAAAACAAACAAAATGCATATCAAAACCTCCATTCTTCACTATAATTACAACAGTATTGATTATAAATACCTTCGTTTCTGAGATAAAATTGAGTTCAGTGCCTTCACATGAAGAGGAGTGAAAAGAGAAAAGAAATGGATCCAATGTCTAGTCCTGTCCTCAACAGAAAGACGAACTGGAAACAAATCCTCTGCAAGAATAAGCTCCAAGTTCTGGGACCTATAGAATATAGGTAAAAATTACACCCAGTATTATATAGCTAAGATTTTGATTTACTGAATCATCCAGTTGGCAGAAGCAGACCTGAACTCTTTACAATCTTTATCATAGCAAAGCATAAGGATTTTACAAGGAATCTGTTCAAACTGGTAGCCTATATTCATGTAGCCTTCAGAACACTTGTTACAATAATCTTGATATACCTCCATCAACTTCTGCAAAGCCTTCTTCCTAACAGATGCCTGCAAGGTATCATGAGTTAGACAGCCTTCATTTTCTCCCCCATAATCCAATAAGCATAGAATCTTGATTGAATTAAAGCATGTGAACTCGGAAAAAAATTACCTTCTTATCCCGAAGTCTTTCAGTAGCTTTTACTATTAGATCAGATGGAAAATATTTCAGGTTAAACCTGGCTAGATCGCATGCAACAACCACTGCCATTGCTCTCACCCTGTCATCATAATCCAGCAATCGACCTTCGATGGCAGCTGCTTGATTGACAAGTGACAATTCAATCTTAAAAACTGAGTAAGCAGGAATTCACAGCATAAAAAAAAAAAACATGTTTGCCTGCTGAATGACATACAGAGAAGTTCAGTTGATTCTTTCCCAGAGGGATTGGCAATGTAGCAAGCTTTAGCGCACTGTAGAGTACTGAGTCTAACTTCCACAGATTTATCAGAAAATCTATTTTTGAACTCTATAAAAAGACTCTGATACTTTTGTGCCACATGCTGTTCAGGCAGTGCCAAGAGCTTTCCAACTAAATTAACAGCTTTTATTCTGACATCAACCTGATCAGTCTGGATATAGAAACATAGTGTAACTTAATCAACATGTAAGGGTACACTTGCACAATGGACCAATTCAAGGTTCCATTTCAAGAAACAGGAAAATAAAAGAAGAGTATGAAAAAACATATGAGGTCCAGCATAATCATCCTATGCCACTCAAATGAAATGATATTATAAATTGAGATCAAGAAAATCAAAAAGAGATGATATCATACCAGTAATTCTTGGGTCAAGTTAGGAATGACTCCAAGAAGCATCTGAGGTGCACACTGGAAAACTTTAAACATGATTTCATGGTAAAATTCTTTGAGCTCACTTTCAAAAGCATCTCTATTCAAAGAGCAAGCTGTTAAGAACCCGCAAATGAAGGGTTCAAGCTTTTCTGCACAGCTTTCAATTACAGAAACAGCAAGTTGAGAAGCAGCAGGGGATGCAGCCTGCAGAGATTACAAGGAAAAGTATTCAGAATGAAATAATGTTGATGTTCCTACACCAAATGCATATATAGCCTTCCATGCATCAAAATGAAAAGTATTTCAGATGCATGATTTCCGAAAATTCAAAAGTTACACGATTTTAGAACAAACCAGAAGTTTGGAATTTTGATAGATCTAGCCGAAAGCAAGAGTAGCATTCCATTAATACACATTAAAAAATAATAACGCACAAGCTCCAATTACATTGTAAAAGCCCAGTACTGCATCAAGCCAAGCCATACTTAACATATAATGCACATGGGATCTGAATCCACAACAATACGTAACTACCTCCAAAGCTATGAAAACAAACAATTAGGTAGCTTTCAAGCATGAATTGTGACACAAAATTATAGAGAATAACTTTGAAGCACAATTCTTAGGAAATTTTTTATAGAAAGATGCTGGGTTTTATTCTTAACAAAAACAGGTGAAATCAGAATTCTAATATGAACTGCTAATTTTCAAATACTTCAATTGTAAATGAAAATGGTTTGGAAGGAAAGTATATTTAACAGAAAATACTACACGATGAAATCTTTTAATTTTATTCCAATACGATCATCAAGTAATAATACAGCTTCTACAAGAAAAACACCAAATGGAAAGTTAATGAAGCACAAACATAACAAATATGGTAATAAGAAACAAAGTTTTCACAGAATGTAGTGCCAGAAGAACAACCACAACAAAGAATTTAAAACAGAAGCACAAGTTCATTCATAGACACAATTATTATGATGTTTACCAAGGTTTCACAAGCAAAGAAAACCTGGGTCCTGTTTATTTCCTTATAAAACTTATCCAATCAAGCAACAAGTTTACACATCTCAAGTGAAAGAAATGAATTTGCCATCTATGGTTATGCAATAGTTTCTTTCATTACTACCATACCAAGGTTATAAAAATAGTTCAATGGGACCATGAGCAGCAAGTAAAGAATCAATCAACTAAGAGCTTACTCAAATACTCATAATACAAGACAATTCAAATTCTGAAAATTCCAGCAACAATATTCCACAAGTTCATCCAATTTTTATTCTGAAATGTGAGTTTGCAATCATCAAAACCTGTTTTAACAAAATCCCTAATTCAGAAACTATATATGCAATTTGCTTACAATCTTTACCTCGGATGTGGGACATTTCCTAAATTTTTACCTTCAAGAACCTACAAAAGGAAACTTCATACAACTGTCCACCATAACATTAGTACTTAGCAGTCTAGAGTCCAAGCATAGAGATGACCAATTTGCACGCAAACAACTGTCTTAAGCGAGAGAATAGATATTCTACAAGCGCTTACCATTCCTTCCTTTACAAGATTTCGCAAAATCACATCTGAAAGTGGCTGAGAAACCTCCTCATTTAGGATATGTGTCATTATAGACAAAATATCATTTATCAAACTCCTCTGATGGTTCTCCCTAATAATGAAGGAATGCAAGGTTATTAGTGTCCCTGAAAAGTAAAACTAACAAAGATGGCATAACTCCACACAGATTATAACGAACTAAAGCAAGGGCCCATGATACACAGAACACAACTAATAATGGTATTAGATAAATTCCCACCCTTCAAACTCAATCATGTCATCATAATCCAGTACTATATAAAAATTGCAGGACCTGAGCATCTAGGTTGTGGGATAAAAATATCAATGAAGTACTTATTTCAAGCAGTATTTCAAATATTAACTAACTTTGGTTGCAACTCATTGCATCTTCAAGTTAGTTAAACCATGTTTGCTTCAAGAGTTAACAGCTTAGGAGTCAGCAAAAGTGGAAAGCAAGAATAAAGAAGATATTAGACAGATTTATGGAAAGGCAATCTATTTTCAATGTTGTTCAGTTGAATAAGAAACAACAGATAAAACCATAACTTTCTATGACAAAAGCAGAGAGGGAGGGAGAGAGAGAGAAGCATTCTGACCTCACAACAGAGAATAAAATGTTGAACATGTCAAGAACTAGATCATTGCAGTCAATATCCAGCATTATCACACAAAATTTACATCGAGCAACAGTCTCCAATATTTTAACCCTCCTTGAAAAATATGGACTAGTCGTGTCCGCAAGCTCCGCAAACATGCTGAGTATAAGTTTAAAAATATCCTTTTCAAAAAAAGAATTTTAAGTCAGCTGCAAATATGATAAGCCAATAGAAAGATAAAGAACAAATGCATACACTCAAATGCACATCTTCACACACTCTCGAGCAATCATGCACTTGATATTGAGAAGAGCAGGGATATGTGGACATGCATGCAGAAAACACACGTTAATATAAACAAGAGAATTGAGAATCTCACTACCCTCAGATATTTGTCTTCAAATGGTGGCTCAGGTGCCAATATCCGGAAAATTTCACTGACACAGATGGCAACCAAAAGTCTAACATCTTTGTCATTATGTCTAAGAAGGCCGTGCTTAACAATAGATTTGCTTAGGGGTTTTATGGCAACTTCTAGCTTCTTCACAGCTTCCATCTTTTTAGAAGCTTCAGGTGTCGAAGGCTGCTCGATTTGAGATAAAGCAGTCGAAGCTTGCTGGAAAATTAGAAATGAGCAAATTATACAGTAGTACATAAAAAAATTATTAGCCTATACAATGCAGTACACATTCATGAGTAGACATAAGAAATTCAAAATTTCAAACAAAATAATGTATACTAGAAAATTCAGCATTAAAAAACCTCCTCCCACACCCAATCAATCCATGGAGACACATCAAACACAATGCAAACTCTTCAGTGAAATTCAAGAAAACAGCATGTGAGCCCAGCAGCTACATGTTAAATATATATATATATAGAGAGAGAGAGGGAGAGAGACAGAGAGAGAGAGAGAGAGAGAAAGAGATTTAGGTTTTCCCAATACATTAGCAAAAATGAAATTATATCCAGTTATAAATTCAATAAAAAAAAAAAAAACGAACCAGACATTCACAAGTAGAAGATACAATAGCAGGAAATCTTTTTTTTTAATTTTGAGCAGACATTACATTTAAAAGTTTTGGGCGGAAAAATAGTGTTCATATTTTAGACAAACTAGAAGCGAACTCCAATACTGTCAAGCCACCATTAACTCTATACTTAAAGTATCTCCACTGTAAAATTATTGGTCAACGATTAAGTGAAAGAGCGTACTCGGAGAGATTTGACTAGGAAGTCTTTATTGGGGCGAGCAAGTCGACCGAGTTGAGTGCCGATTTCAGAGACGAGATGAGACGGAGACTCGTCCATTGACTCGGCGGAAAAGTGAGAAATGGAAACCTAGTAGTGCGACTGCGATCGAGTGAGAGGAAGCGATGTGGGTGATTTTTGGTGGTCTGTTGCTACTGGCATTCGCTCTGATTCCAACACCAGAAGTGGTGGTTCATGAGAGGAAGAAAAAGAGGAGCGATTATGAGCATGGATGATACCGCTTTTGGTGAGCGTGGTTAGCACGCTCTTTCTTTCCCCCGCTTTTGATTGTCGTTGATCGAGATCCAATGGCATAAAGTTCAATAGGTTTCTTGTACCATGGCTCAGATTTTGCCATGTCAGATATTTGTCCTCCTCTTTTAAAAAATTTGACTTTTTTTCTTAATAATAAGATATATAATATGATCCCCCTCAAAATATATATATATATATAATATGATATAAATAAATTAAGGGATGAGAGTAAAAAGACAAATCTTGGGTTTTACTTATTTTTCCTATTAAACTCTTTTATAATTTTGTGGTAAAGAAATTTATAAATTTTTTCAATTTAATGTAAAAAAACTCTATTAAAGATTCTTTTTATTTGAAAATTATCTTTTAATCTCTTATTTTTTTTAGTAAAAATTATTTTTTAATTCATTAAAAAATTATTTTTTTTATAATTGATTAAAATAAATTTTATTATAAATAAAATAAAATAAATTACTATTCAATTCATATAAAATAAATAAATTATTTTATATATTTATTTATATAAAATAAATTATTTATTTTTATATAAATAAAATAAAATTCTTTAAATTTTGAATTTTTTATTACATGAAAACACTTAAATTTATTTAAATATAATTCAAATTAGGAGATTTATTAAATTTAATTTAATATTTATTTCATTATTATTTTTTTTATTTAAAAAAAATTAATGTATCATATAATTTAATCAATTGTTTTGAGGAAAAAGTATAAGAAAATATTTAAGGGATTAAAAAATAATTTTTTGCTAAGAAACAATGAATGAAAAGATAATTTTCAAACATAAAAATAACAAAATCTTTAATGGATAGTATTTTTGCCCTAAATATAAAAAATTTAAAAACTTTTTTATACTAAGAAATTATAAAAAATCTTAACAGGAAAAATGGGTAAAATTCATGGAGTTTTTTTTATTCCTATCCCATAAATAAATTATGTTTATGGGTACATTCATTAAATTTTATTTGTAATTATATATTTAATATATTTTTAAAATATATATTTACATATATTAATATTTTTGTACATATATAGATGTAATAATTTTATATTTAAATTATATATTTATAGTTCACATATACTAATAAACATTTTGAGAGTGTTTAAGATACTTAAAAATCACGTTTTATTATAATATATTATAATAAAATGTAATTTTAAGTAAATTAGGTATTTAATAATTAATTTCAAAACTTATTTTGAACTTTTTTTCCTTCAATTTTTTTTTTTTAAATTATCATGAATAATTTATCTCAAAATTCATTTTAATAAATTCATGATAATTTTATGCGTCAAATAATTTTATCTAAAATTAAATTATATGAAATAATAAAATAAAATTATATGAAATAATCTTGTTAATTTGTTTTCATATCATTATATTTTTTGTAATTAAAATTTATATAAATAAATATTTTTTGTAATTAAAATTTATATAAATAAATATATAATGCATTTTATTATTTTTCACTAGCCCATATATAATAAATTAGTACCAACCTCATATTTTATGCAGATTTCAATTTTTTTATTTAGTTTATATTTTTTAAAATATTTTAACATCCACAAACTATTATTAATATTATTTAAATACTTTAAATATTATACTTTGATAATTTTGAATACTAATGTAAAAAAAATGGACTAATCGAAAAATATTATGTATATTAATACTTACAATAACTCAATGTCGTATGACGAAAATTTTTCTAAATATCTATTTTCAGTTTATAGAGATAGATTTATAGCCAATTTGTTTTTTCATATTACCTTTTAAATTTAAAATTATTAAAAAGTAATATTTAAATTTAATAAAAAATAATCTAACTATAGAGGGGTAGGATACTTTATTATTATTTTACCGTTTTTTATTATTTTAATAGTTGATGGTTATTGGATCTAATTTATATTATGGGTGTTTGAAAATTTAATGGTCAAATTCAGATTTTATCAATTAAATTTTTTATATTGACTTAAAAAATTTAATTGAAAAGTAAAATTTAATAAAAAATAAATTTTGATAATTAATGTCAGACACTCTAGTGATTTTAAAAAAGTAATTTATTAAAAAACAAATAAGTGAATTGAGCCGGATTTAGATCCATTCTAACTCAACCCAGCCCATTGACACTCCTGGACTCCATCCCAGATCGCCCTCGTCTTCATTTTTCAGTTGCAGCAAGCGTCCCCTGCCCGTAGCCACCAGAACATGGAGTTCGCAAACATGTTGGTCGGCGCTGCAACTAAAGCCGCCAACAATAATACAATAGTTAACGTTTGCCTCATAGGATCCTTCCTGGCGCTAGGCATGCGATCTGTAAACCAGCAAAAGGACATAGAAGCTCTGGAGGCCGGGAAGGACTCTAATAAAATCAAATAAAGCCATGAAAAAGGCTGTGTGGGACTGGAAACAATAGCTCTTCGCTGAAGCCCACTCCAACTCCGCCTTGGTCCCTCTTGCTAGACTCAAGGCCATCTATGGCGAGGCACCATCGCCCCTTACTGGTACTCTATTCCTCTCTTACATATTCTATCAATTTGAAATTGTATTGATTTTGGGTATGTTTCATTAAGAATTTTCCAAATTGACGAAAATATATTGAATTCTTGCAATACGCTACTCAAAAGAGGATATAATTCAAGAGAATAAGCCATTTTCTGCCAAATCCGAATAGAGGATAAAAAAAAATCCTAACACAAATAAAGTTCTAATGAAACCCAAAATAATAGTTTCTTGGTAGCTTATTTTGCATTACTGTATAATTTGAAAATCATTTTCATTGTAGATCTAATGGTGTTTAATTTGATGCATTCCGTGAAGAACGCAGCAATGAAATTGACTTGATAATTGATACAGCAAGTAAAAGATTTGATGTTGGGATCATACTGTATTTTGAGGTTGAATTACCAATGAACTTTGGCGAGATATAACCACGTGTGTAGAATTTGTGAATTTTCATATAATGTGCTATTACATAAAATGCATTCAGAAAATTTTAGTAGTACAATGTGAAGTTGTATCCTGTGGGTGAGGGGTTGCATGACCAAGACAATTAACTAACAGTACCAAGATGGAGAGATTATACAGAGGAAGTTAGATACTATTGTTAAAGGGTATTTTTGTTGCATGCATCCCAAGATATAGCCTAATGATAAGTGCACATGTAATATGAGCAATAGACAAATTCCCCTTCCTCCAATGCTCGAAAAAGAAAAAACACAGCATTAACAAGATTAATTAGTTTAGTAATTTAACAATAGAGTGATATATCATATTCACTTCAGAATAGATGTCCCCCCAATTGCCGTCTCTTGTACACTGTCATAGGAAATTTTTCATGAATTGTTTTCGCAGTTTGCAAGTTGCAGGATTCCTATATACAGCTAAAATGGAGATGCAAACTTTATATTCATGTATCTAATATTTTATTTTACTTGTTTTTTTATTTTGCCACTCTGGTTGCTTTGTACTAATATTGTTTTGGCAGGAGATATTGTGAAGGAAGATGCAAAATCCCCTGCCTCTAAACTTGTAATTTAAATTGGTTTTTATTCTGAATTCCTTACTTTATCAAGCATGCAGACTAGAATGTAGTTGTAGCAAGGCTAATTCTTTGTAATCTCTCGCCTCTGCGGATGAAGAATGAATTGGATTTTGGGATTTCGAGGTATGGCCAAAAATTATTTTCCTCTTTGTTGTCGGATGTTGGCCGCAAACACTCAAAATCTTTGTTGAACTTTCTTCAGCTTATGTTAAAATTATCTCTGCAGGGGACGATTAGTTAGAAGTAGAACCAGTTTTTTTTTTTTTTTTCCTTTTTTATAGCAATTTGGGCCATTAATAATGTTACTATTCTCTCTAGACTAATTTGCTATTGCATGTTGATTAGACTGTAAAGGACATACAATTTGATGGATATTTCTTTCTAAATTAACTAGAAATGCAAAACGAAATTCCATCAGAAGATTAAATCAGGATAATAGGATGAACATTAGTCTGGAGATTTGGGCCTTTCAACTAGGTTTTTGGAATTGCAATTAGGGGTGTGGGTCAGGATCTTGTGTCTTTTTGAGATCCAAGTAGAATTTAAGGGGGTACTCATTTATCTTTTGTGCTCATTTTTTTTTCCAGTTTGCTAGAAAAATAAAAAATAAAATAAAATAAAATAAGGATTGGGATTGGGATTGGAGGAAATCAGATAAGCACTAATGCATATGATCCCATAAGAATCTCTTAGGCCTCTTTTAGATTTTTTTTTTCATGAAAAATAAAAAGACTATCTAATTTATGGGATAGGAAAAGAATGTAAAAGAAATGATAAATAAATATTTTTTGTTTGAAAGCTTAAAAATATATTAGTTATTAAAGGTAAAATTATATTATTAAAATATTATTTTTAGTAATAAGTGATGAAAATTTTTATTATTTTAATTTTAATCGGAAAAAATATATAGATTTAAAGAAGAGATAATTAATTTTTAATATTATTTTTAGCCCAAACTAAATAAATTTTCAAATAACGATGATTCTTATTGCACCTTATTTTCTTTTCTATTTTAACTTTAAAAGAGGGCCTTAGAGACTTGCTCCATTTCCAAATTCGTTTAAAAAAGGGCCTTAGAGACTGTTGCTCCATTTCCAAATTTGTTTAAAAGAGGGCCTTAGAGACTGTTGCTCCATTTCCAAATTTGTTTCTCGCAAAAATAAAAATTGAAAATTGAAAAGGAAAAGAAGGATAAAGATTTGGGAGGAAAATTCTAATGGAACAGAAAGATTTCAAAAAGAGAAGGATAAAGATTTGAGAGGAAAATAAATCTCGTTGACTCTTTGGTTTTATACCACAAATTAAACGCTTGAATGCATGTGAATTGTGTGATCAAATTCTAAATCAGAAATAAATGATATGATCAAATTTCAGAGCTAGTAGTTAGCTGTTATTTATGAGAAGAGTTATTACTATAACTAAGTTGTTAACTTAGGTGAGATGAGTAAGGGAACGAACATGCGCTCCGAATTTTTTATTTTATTAAGTGTCTTATTTATTATTTTATATATTTTTTTATATATCATAAGATTTATAAAATAAATATTAATTATTAAAATATTTAAAAAAAATGACGTAACGCATAAAAAATATATGGAACAAAAAATAAAATACTAAATAAAATTGAGAATCCAAATTGAGGAATTTGGCCGAGGACAAGTTAAATTTCATTGCATAATTTAATGATTTTCTAATGTACTAATTGAGTGTTTAGATAAATATTAATTTTTAATTTATTTTCTTTAAATCGGTCAAATATGATTACAGGTAGGAGTTATTATGGCCGATTATAGTTTTTTTCAGTTAAAAAAAATATTTTTATCTCAAATTAATGATTATTAATCTTCCATTCAAATGTCACATATATAAAAATCCCAATTTCCAACTAATGTCAATTAAATTAGATGAGGTTTGAAGTTTTTCTGGAACATTTGAAACTTACCTCCATAGAAAAATAAATATTAGTCCCCAGTTTCTGAATATATAAGTTAAGCATAAAATATATTTTTAAATTTATTTGAAAATATATTTAACCTTAATTGATGCGTAAAATAATCTGGCTACAACATTTTCTTCATTATTTAGCTCATTATATTATATATTTTTCTAAAATAATCTTGAGAAAATCACCAAACCCACATAACTACCGCTGAAATAGTAGAAAAAATTGTAACTTAGGTGCTCAAAACAAACTTAAATAACTGAAGGAAAAAGGATTGGCTTGAAGGCTTGAAAATGAAATTCTATGTGATTGTAATATGAAAATGTAATATTTTTTATGTAAACCGAGTGTATCTAATATTTTTTCACAAAAATATAGTTTTAAATATAGAAAGTATATATATTTCATTTGACTACAAATTATAACATATCAAACTTAATAATCGTAATTAAAGCTCAACATTAGTTGAAATAGAATATGAAAACTTAAGGTCTAATTTAATCTTGCTAGTCCGCATAACATAACATTTAAGAATATAATTTCGGCCTTTCACATCCTTTTAAATTTTATGTAGGAAAAAAAATAGACGTGTTTAATGAAATTTTTATGGATGGTCCACTTAGCTATGCTTAATTGCTTATGCCTAAATAGTCTTGAAAATAAAAGGCAGAGGTACAATATAAGACGCGTGGGGCGAATGAGCAAGTTTTCACGTGTTGATTTAGTTATGAGTTTCAAGGTTGCAATCTTCAGTCAACATTTTTAGGTCGTCATTTTTGCCTCGGCCGACACGTTTTCTTCGATAATTTTATAAATTAATTACTATTTACTTCCTCATATTTATTAAAATCAATAAAATAATATATATATTTTAAAAAATTAGTTATTTTTTTATACTTTAATTTTATCATTTGAATTAATCATTCAGTTTAGTTTTTACAAATTTTATTAAAAAATTAAAAATAAAAAAATATAACTTTTAATACGTAAAATATTCTTATTTTATTTTATTTTAGAATATGAACATCATTTTTAAATAAAACTTATAATTCTATCTCTCTTACTATTTCTAAATATTAAAAAATAAAAATTAAATAATAAATTTCTTAAAATATAAAAATTACATCATTAATTTCGATAAATCTTATAAACTAAATAATAATTAACCCTAATATTAAAGACATCTTTCATCTATATATTTAAAATTTATCTTTTGAATGAGGAGTTCAAAGTACATATTACATAATCTATAAATTAAATATTAATAGTAGAATTTTGAATAATAAATAAAGAATTATAAATTTTTTTATTAATTAAATTAATTTTTATAATAAAATATTTTTTTATAAGAGAAAATTACTAAAAAGGACGTTTAAAAAATAAGAATATTTTATATTTGGTTCCCAAGTCTTATGTTTGGTAAAATCCACCAATTTATATGTACCAAATTTGGGGAAGATCACTCGGTTTCTATTATTCATCGTGCATGATTCTTTCATTTGATACATGCACTTTATTTCAATTTCAATATCAATCTCCTATCACTACATTATTTCTCTTCTCCATTTTTCTATTTAATGTACTTCATGACTTGCGAATATCAGTCGAGGGCAATGTGTGGCAGCACAAAAAACATTGATTTTTAAATATAATTTTGTTTTTAAGAACTTGTGGGTATTGATAAAAGTTGGTCATATTTAAATAAATAACACAAGTTTCTTTCAGTTCTTTAGAGGTTTGGCAAAATTGCCCACCTCCTTTTATTATGGATGTAATGAATTCTAAAGTTTCTAGTTAATGAAGTTTCCTATTTTCTTCAAAAATAATAATAATAATAATATATACCAAACAATAGCAAAATTTAGCAATAAATCATAAATGATATATGATATGAGATTTGAATTTGATTTCCTTTTTTAGTGTTTGAAAAAAAAACAAGAATAAATAAACATTAATTACCATTTCCAGGTATTAAAAATAAAGAGAAAAAAAATGATTAAGCCATCATGCAATCTAGCCAATTGGATTAGCGCAATTTAACCAAAGAAAAAAAACACTATAGCATCATTTAATTTTAGTTTAACTGAGAGCGGATTAATTAACAGGGAAACTTACAGTAAAATATTATGTGACTTAAAATTTATTTTAAATATAGAAGGTGTTTTCTTACTAACTGAATTTTAAAAATATCATTTTAAAAAATTTATATATCTAACTTAAATTTTTTATATTTTTAAGTTTTAAAATGACATTTTGAATTAATACATTAAATATTAAAAAAATTATTTAATATTTTTTAAAATTTAAAAAAACGTTTCATATCAATTTTAAATAAATTCAAATATATTTGTAATTGAAATTTTTCATGGCACTTTAATATTATGAGTTTAAATTCGTTTGATATATTAATGACAATTTACTAAATGCCATCAAAATTATCCATGTAAAAATTAAAAATTTTTATTTTTATCATATATGGTGTCCACATGTCATATGATATAAAAATTAAAAAATAAAAACAAAGAGAAAATACTATTACTTATTTACTGTGACATCATAAATATAATTTTAAAAAAATATAAAAAAATGCCTTATGATTTCAATGTTTTATTATTTGAGACTAGTGAAATCTTTTTTAACAAAAAGGTTCATGCAATATCCTATATTAACTTAAGAAATTAACACTGTTAAATGAGTATTGATATGGCACTAATGTGGTGGACTCACGGTATTATAATATTAATATTTATATTTTTGTAGGGCTAATTATATTTTAATATTTACAATATAATATTAAAAAATAAAAAAATAAGAAATTTTTTAAAAAAATTATTTTTACGTGCAATGGCCCAAAAATATAGATATGAATATTATATTATTATATTATAATTTTTATTTTTTCAATCTGTTTCAATTTTTCAGGTACTCAGGGCCCTATATAAATATAAATATTATAATATTATATTATTAATATTAATATTTTTTATTTTTTAAAATTTTAAGTGTAGCAATTTCATAAAATATAAATGTTATAGTACAATAAACCCGCAACATCAACATCACATCAACACTCATTTAATAATATTAATTTTTTATTCTTCTTTATCTAACGAAAAATATCACATTATCCATTTTATTAAAAAAAAAAGAAATTAATTACAATTTTCACATAAAATGACCCAATATATTAATTTCATCTCATTTTTTTAAAATATATTAATTTCTCATGACAAACGTCATAATGTATTATTAGATTATTTCGTCTAATTTTATCATTAGTCAATTTTATAATAATAGTAAAAATATATAAATACTCTTACTTTTTATTTTTAATTAATTATTTTTTATTTTTATTTTAATTTTTTTTAAGGTTAAAAAAATTATTTTCATATTTTTGATAAATTTTAAAATAAAAAATAAACAAAAATATTTTTTAAAAAATATTTTTTATTATTTTATATTTTAAAAAATAATTTAAGAAGAAATTAAATTATTTTTTCTTAAATTTTTTAATACAAATAAAAAATTCATTTTCATATTTTTGAAAAATTTAAAAATAAAAAGTAACAAATATTTTTTAAAAAATATTTTTATTTTTATTTGTTATTTGTTATTTGTTATTTTCAATTTTTTTAAAAATAAAATAAAAATATTTTAAAAAAATATTTTTATTTTCAAATTTGTCAAAAATATGAAATATATTTTTTAACCCTAAAAATTTAAAGTAAAAAATAAAATGTAATTAATTAAAATTAAAGAATAAGAGTATTTATATCTTTTTACTACTATTAGAGAATTGACTAACGGTAAAATTGAACGGAAAGATTTGGTAATATATTATGATATTCGTTAAAGGAGAGTTAGTACATTTTTAAAATGTCAGGAGAGTTAGTGTATTGAATAATTGTACAAGGAAAAAATAATAATTAACTAAAAAAAAATTACACAAGTCTTTAATAATAAAATTCCCAAATTATTTTAATTTTTTTTTTATCAATACTCTAAATAATATTTAAATTTATTTAAAATAAATATATAATGATATTTTAAAATTTAAAAAAAAAATATTTTGAATGTTTAAATAATTAATTTAAAACGTCATTTTAAAATATAAAAATAAAAAAAATATATATAATAGTTTTTTTTTAAATGATATTTTAAAAACTCTATTTCTACCAAATCTCCCTAATTTTATGAAAAAATATCATCAATCATGTATACTTTTATTTTAACCATTTTCAATACAATGCTTGATGTATTCCATAATGCACTCTCTCTTTTTTTTTTTTTTAATTATAACTAAAATTTGAATTTAAAAACTCAATAATTTTAAAGATAAATTATAATACTTAAACCAAAATTAACCATTATGTTTAATGCTTTATTTCCTAGCAAAAATAATTTTCTTGAGAAATATTATATATTTTTTCTGATTTATGGAATTTATTAATAAAATTTTATTTATTTTCAATAAAAATTACATTTTTAAAAGTGAAAATATTTTCAAAATATTGAGAAACTCACTAAAAGGGAAGAAATTGTAAGAATCATATAACTCATTATAACACATACTCATCAATTTATTTATTGCTGTCCGTCATTTTTTGCCACCGACAACTGACATTAGCCACCACAAATATTAATATTGTTCAATTTTTTTTTCCCTACAGTTAACAATAAATTTATAAATTAAAATTTAAGATCTAAATATTTCAATAAGCTTATGAAAAAAAAAACCTGCTAAACACCATTATTTTTTTAATTAATAGAGTGGGCTAATAGTCAAAAGCTTATACTGTTATTCCCATATGTTTTATTTATTGTCCCAGTTGGAATTAGGCACAAGTGGCTTTTCCCCCACTTTTTCACGTTCTGCTTCCATTTTTGCTTCAACGTCTGAAGGTATCTTACGTTTTGAGGGGTTGTTCGGCAAAAAAAAATATAATAGTTTCTACTTTGATGGGGTTTTAGTATTTAAAAAAATTTAGTAAAAATATTTAAAAATTATAATATAATAATATTTATTGTAATGAATTAAATGATATATTTTTTATATAAAAAATAAAAAAATTAAAAAAATATAATATAAATATATTAAACCTGAACCATTATGCCATATATATAAATAGAAAGTGGTAACTGATAATAGACCATCAAATAATTTACCTCAAGAGTTGGCTTCAATTTTGATTCATGAATTGTTAGGATATTCTTTACATTATATGCCCCAATAAATAAAAATTATATAAATTAAAAAATATTGAGCTATTTTTTAATTTATATTGAGAAATTTAATATATCTGATTTATACAACGAATTTATCTATTTTTATTATTACCTCTAATAATTTTAAAAAGCCAAAAATATTTTGTTTTATTATCACTTGTAAATATTTTTAATTTCTTTTTTTTTTTTTTTTATGTTTTCAACTAATAAAATAGATTTTTAAATCATATATACACTATGTCCAATTGCATTGCAGAGAAGTGAGTTTTTCTTCTTCTTCATTTTTTTTTCCCCATTGAGTTTTAACTTAACAATATTTGAGTAATTTTGAAAACAAAACCGAGAGTTGAAATTTCACTATCAAGATTTTTTGGAAATTTCATTTAAAGCCTTACCCTTTATATAAAGATTTTGTATATCTCTACAGTAATTAACATATCTGAATTTTAAGGTGGATATAGCATTTTTTTGGCATATTATTTTGTGCTAGGATTGGGTTTGGACTAAAGCTGGATGTTAGCTCATTTATTGTTTTTTTTATGGGGGTGTTTGGATACTCAACTATAAAATGTAATTATCATTTAAAAATATATATATTGATAATTAAAAAATTATTAAATAATTAGATAAATAATAATTACCGATTTGTCTTCTTCAAATCGATAAAATTTAATAGCAGGTAAAAATTGTGATTATCGATTAGAAATTTTGCTAATTGAAAAATGTATTTTTATTTCAAATCGATAATTACCAATTGCCCATTCAAACACTCCTATATTACCTAAAGTAATTCTTCATTTTTAAATTAAACATTCATTAAAGTATTAATAAATTAATAACCTTTATTATATAATAATTTTTTATAATATTGATTTAGATTAATAAAATAATTTTTTTAAAAATTAGTATATAATTATATAATTTAATTTATATAATAAATTAATAATTTATTAATATTATATATATAATATGTACTATATTGAAATATGACTCTAATTTTCAGTTGACTTGGTCTAAAGGTGTTAAGGGCCGTGTGGTAGAATGCGATAGTCTAGTCTACTGGTGGGGCAAATGATAGTTGGGAAGGGAAAAACGATGAATGAAACATTTGAGAGTTACTGCAAAGGGGTTGGAAGGTGCTGTTGCATCACATATTTATAAAATTCAATTTCAATTCAGATTGAATTGTACATTTTGGCAGCAGTTTGACACTTGTAAGTCATACGCTTAAGAAACCTCTATAAGGGATGCTTAATTTATTGCCCCATGATTTTAATGGTTTCTTGTGGAATCTAATTTCTTTTATTTCTCATTATAAAAAAATATATAAATAATTTTATTTTTTTTCATTTCATTTAATTCATATTTAATTTATTATTTATTATTTAATTTTTATTTAATTAATTATATTTTTTATTTTATTTCATTTAATTCATATTCAATTGATTATATTTATTTATTCATTATAATTAATTTATATTTAATTAATCATATATTTTTTATTTAATTCATATTTAATTAATTATAAAATTTATAAAATATAATGAAATTTTAATTGATTAAATATATATTTATAAAATTATAAATATATTTTTAAAATTAATACATTATTAATTTATCAATTAATTAATATTTATAGTAATTAATATTAATTTATAGATATTTTACTGTATTACCAGCATAAGAATCAATAAATTTTTAACCCAAAATATAGTATTTAATGAAAAATAACATTCAAATTTTATATCTGAAACTCTTTAAATTTCACATAATATTTTTTACAGGACAAAAGTAAAATACCCAAGTTATAAACAGTAAGAGACAATAATAACAGACGCACAGTGTTATTTATCTTGAAATCATCAATCCATTGATTCACAACTCATTCTTTTTGTTTTGATGTATTTTTTTTTTAAATTTCATTTAATATTCTAATAAAAAATAATCCCAAAAACAAATGTATTATACTTTTGAATAATTTAATAGAGAGAAAAATCAAAGCAATTTCAATTTTGTTATTTTGTGGGGAGGTTTCAATTTTATAAGCATCTGTTAAGTTTCATTTTATTTTTTGTATTAAAATTGATATCTTTAAAAACATATGGATAAAATAAATAAAAATAAAATATTGCATTTTTTTTTTATATTTTGAGATACTATTGAATAGACATTTTATCTTACAACTTTATGTAACATGCAAACCATCACTACTATAAGCAAAGAGATCAAATTCCCATGAAATAACACTTGGACTCCCTATATTAATTAATAAATAAATACAAATAACCGCAAAACTAGTAGAATATATAATAAAAAATTGTAGTCAAATCCTATATTAATTAAACTAGAAAATGTTGCGATAGAATTTTTTGTTTTCCTTTGCTGCCGACCCACTTAGACCCAATACATAGGAGCTCTTCTTCTGTATAAGATTTTATTTTTTCCCAATTTTTTTATTTTTTATTTTTATGAATGTCATTGAAAGCAGTTATTTAATTATTTAATTTATTTTTAAAAATATATTAAATTTATATTTAATAAATTAATAATTTTTATTATATAATAATTTTTTATAATTCTGAATTAAATTAATAAGCTAAAGTAATAGTCAATTAATTAATATTTTTTTAATTATTAAAATTTATGAGATATTAATTTATAAAGATTTTGCTAATTAATAGTTAAAAATTTTTATTTTTATTAATTTAATTTATTTTAAAAAATTTATTACAAATAGAAAAATTTTGTAAAGGGACCCACCCACTTGCGATCCCATAAATATTTTAGGGCTGTTACAACCAGGAGTAGTAAGTAAATTTTGGAAAATGTGTTTAGTTTGGCTAGAAAATGGCAAATTAATAAAATTTTGGCCTAATTTGGAATTAGAAATTGGCATGCCATGTAAGTAAGAGAGAGGGAGAGACGTTTAAAATTCAATACAAAAACAGCAGAGGGGCAAATCACATGGAAGAAGAGCTGCCTGCTCCGTTACGCCCTCCCTCGTATTGTTATTATTATTAGGTTTTCTACTCAAATTTTGGTTATTTTTATTTATAATTAATTATAACTTTTGAATTTTCTCTCTCTCTCGATCCAGTTGATTGCTTTTTTAAGCCTGTTTATTTACTTGCTCGTTTTGAATTGGGAACTGAAAAGGGTACAAGAGTGAAAATTTGAGGTGAATTGCGATCTGGGTTCGGTTTTAATTTTAATTTTATTTTGTTTTGTGTGTGGGTATTTTAAGGGAGAGAGAGAAATTGAGAGGTAGAAAAATGGAGGAGAGTGTGTTGTGTCAGTGGACCGTTTTCAGATCTCTGCTCGCTATTCTTCAGTGGTGGAGCTTCAATGTGACAGTGATTATCATGAACAAGTGGATCTTCCAGGTCTATTTTCTGCTTTTTTTTTTTAGTTGTTAAACAATTTTCGTTTTTTCTTTAAATTTATGTAGATTTTGCACTATGGGATGGGTTTATTTTTGTTTTACTGCTATTTTTTTAGATTTTGTTTAATGGGTTTGCTTAATTTTGTTATAGTGATGAATATTTATGGATTTTGTTTGATGGGTAGTATGATGAATTATGTTGAAATTCATATCTTTTCGGTCTCTCGTTGTATTGGTTACCTTAATTTTAATGTTCACTTTTCTGTGCGAGTAATGATGTTTGAATCTAAAATCTTCTTTTCCGTGCTTTGCTTATTATAAATTTTGTTTTTTATTGAGAATTTAAAAATTTGTTTTTAATTAATAAAAATTTTGTTGATTTCTGGAGAAATTTATTTCCTTTACTTATATTATTGATTTGTTTTGGATGTTTCTGTGCTTCGGTGCTTTGGTTCTACTTAGATTCAAAGCAGTTACAATTAAGGAATTTTTATTTGATTTTTCATCTTTCCAGCTATTTATATAAGCTAAGGATTCCAATTGACATGTGCATTGTCACTAAGCCAGATAATGTATCAGAAACTTGTGGTGGATGGATATAATGTATACCAATTGATGCACAAAGGCTTGGCATGTTGGAATATTATAATCTGACAAACTGTTAGATATGGTTGAGCTGGTCATCAGTTTGTCTGTCTGTTCATTTTAAATTACTTTGTTACTCTCGGTTTCATCTTTCAGAAGCATTATACATCTATATTTGGAGAAAATGACTAACAGCAAGGCTATTGTTTTTGCTTTCATCTTTTCATCATTGGTTGCAATGCTCTGATCTATATAGGAAACTGTGAACAGATCAAGGAACATGTATGAAGCTAAACATGTTTAAATATTGGTTCCTGGAAGATTATAAACTTACTGCCAATTTATGTAAAATTAATTCATCTAGCTGGTAAATGTTGACCAGAGGGAAAGAAAATGGAATCTGGTTGTTTTAAAAAAAAAAAAATGATTGGCTTTATTTCATCTTTTGGGGCTAGAGAAGGGAGAAAATTATTTTGGATGGTCTTTTGTTGGTTTAATAGATAAGAAAATGACTTATTAAAAACTTAGATACTCTGAAGGTCTTGTTCATATGAGTTCTAGACTACCAAGTTAGTTATGAAATCCAATTCTGAAGGATTTTAGGCTTATGGCATACAATCTTGTTTGCGGGGACCTTTTCTTGTTTAACCAAATTTTTATGTGACTCTCTGTCTCATTTCGTTGACTTGTTGGCTAGTTTGGCTTTTCCTTTCTTAGTCTGAAATTTGTATATTGAAAACTAGTTCGTCTGATATTTACGGGCATTATTGGAGTCTGTTAATTTCAAATGGTTTATTTGCACAGAAACTGGATTTCAAGTTTCCACTCTCTGTATCTTGTGTTCACTTCATATGTTCATCCATTGGAGCATATCTTGTAATCAAAGTGCTGAAACTCAAACCACTGATAGTGGTTGACTCTGAAGATCGATGGCGAAGGATATTTCCTATGTCTTTTGTGTTCTGTATCAACATAGTTTTGGGGAATGTGAGCTTACGTTACATTCCAGTTTCTTTTATGCAAACAATCAAGTCGTTTACTCCTGCAACCACAGGTTAGGCTCACAAATCATTGATGTAAGCTGTTATATCTTTGTCCTGCTTTGTACTGTATTGTTATTATCATAACCACCTCGATGGATTTGATCAGTTGTTTTGCAGTGGTTGGTCTGGAGAAAATACTTTGACTGGAGAATTTGGGCTTCTTTAGTACCTATTGTTGGAGGAATACTCCTCACTTCTGTCACTGAGCTTAGCTTTAATATGTTTGGATTTTGTGCTGCCTTATTTGGATGTTTGGCTACTTCAACAAAAACTATTCTTGCAGAATCTCTGCTGCATGGATACAAATTTGACAGGTAGTGCCTTTGTTCTTCTCAGGATATCTTTTTCTGCTAATCAATAATCATTATTTGTTTCTTGCTTAACTTATTTCTTTTGTTATTTTTTTGGGGGGAAGCCCTCTGGTTGGAGATTCGATCAAATACTTGATGTGTTGCAGTCTTATTAGAGTTTAACCTCTTGGATCTATAGTTACATTTGATTCATAGTATCCAAGCATGCCATGCGAATCTTATCATCAATATATGAATGTATTGTGTGATTCTGTTTTGGATATTCTGATTTCTAAATATTACACTATCTTGAGAATTGCTGCATTCTAGGTAATACACTATCTTGAGAATTGCTGCATTCTAGGTAATTAAGAATGGGTATTTACAATTATTTTCATGATTTGTTGTTTTTTTCTTGTCCTCTTCCTCTTTTAACAGCACAGGAACTGCATTATGTATATTCTTTCTTTATATGTTACAGACTTGGAGTGAAGGTCTTAGGATTGTATGATTTTTGTAGATTTTATGCATGACATCCATTATAGACTGTATTTTTCAGTAAATAAGTAAAAATTGCTGAAGGCAGGGGATGGAAGTTTTATGATTCTTACTACGGAAAATTCTTTGAAAAATGGGATTTTTGCACATTACTCTGTTTCTGTTCAATGTCTCTCATTTAACCTGTCTGTAAAAGCTTTTAGTCATTTACCAAGGAGTTGTGTGTTTTTTGTTCACTTAAACTGTTTTCTTATCTGGAGTTGCTTTGGAGCTGCAACATGCCACAAACAATTTTATGCATGAATATGGAATTAAAGTCTCTGAAACCTAATTCAAACATTCCAGCATTTTATTTTTTCTTTTGACAATAAGGCTTGCTGATACTACTAATAGTCCTCTTGCTTGTATGTTTGTTAAAGTCAATGAAGTCAGAACCTTGTGCATGTGTATATGTGTGTATGGTCTTATATATATATATTATATATAAATTTTTTCCTTCGGGTGGGGTGGGGGGTGATGGGATGTGCATCTGGTCCTTTGGCCAAATTTATTGCTGCATCATTCGATCTGATTTTTTTCTTTTCTATAATTTTTTATTGTGCTTTTTAGCATAAACACAGTGTACTACATGGCACCATTTGCAACCATGATCTTGGGTGTGCCAGCAATGTTGCTTGAAGGTAGTGGGATTGTAGATTGGTTTCAAACCCACGAGAATGTATGGTCTTCTCTCATCATCATTTTCATCTCTGGGGTGCTGGCCTTCTGTCTTAACTTCTCCATCTTTTATGTGATTCATTCTACAACTGCAGTCACATTCAATGTTGCTGGAAACCTTAAGGTGAGACCAATTAACAAAACTTAGATTGGCCTAAAGGCAATTCTATCCTTGCATGACCATTCCCAAAATTTGAACCTACTCACTGCATTAAATAACTTTAAAAATTTCGAAGTAGCACCTAAGAATGGTCCTAACGTATCTTTCATTATAAAATTTGAATATCAAGTTATCAACTTCTATATGTTGCATTTATTTCTGATTTATCAGCAAATTTCTTATGTTCTAATATTGCACTAACATTCTTTTGCCTCTCTTACATTGCTTCATTCTCTTCTTCAGCCTGTATGTGATTACATAAACTAATTACGTTTTTGTCATCAGCTTTCACAGTCGTGTGTTGACTCTGTGCAGGTCGCTGTTGCCGTCTTGGTTTCATGGTTGATATTCCAGAACCCAATTTCAGCTTTGAATGCTGTTGGATGTGCTATCACGCTTGTGGGATGTACATTCTATGGTTATGTGAGGCACTTGCTGTCGCAACAGCCACCACCACCGGGAACTCCTCGAACACCCCGGACTCCAAGGAATAGGATGGAATTGCTTCCCCTTGTAAATGATAAATTAGATGATAAGGTCTAATAAAGAGGTCATATTTGAGGTTCTTAGCAGTTGGCATAGAGGCAATACAAATATAGAAGGGGGAAATCGGAAAAACAGAAAGTTCACCTTGTTGTGTGCACATCCATTAGATCACTTATCAATTTTTAATATATGTTTCTTTTTCTTGATCAGAGAGAGAAATTATAATTATTTCCGTATTGCGAGTATTTTTTTTTTTGTCATTAATTTTTATGATTTTATTAGTCCTTGTAGCCTGCTACTGGTAGGCTTTCATGATTTAAAGGTGCACGCTTGTGACTGCTACTCTGAAAAAGCTTCACATTATTATTATCTCACACTCCAAACGCAAGAAAAGATGAATGCATCGTGACTAATATATTTGCTTCACAATCACTTGTCAAGATTTGCTTATAAGCTGCAAAAACCATTAGCCAATATCTTTTATATTCACATTTTAGGGTTCTTGTTCAAAACCCAGAAGATAAATATCAAAGAACTGTTTCTGGGACTACAAATAAATTAATGCAAGATTTCATCCATAATAATATTTATTACATATATTAAGCATAGTTACATCATCGTTGTCATTGGTACCAAGGAAGATCTAGTTAGTACCTAGTAGTTTACAAGGGTGAGGATTAGGATCTAATAATATCACCTTTATCTGTTTTTCTAACAACTAAAGTTAATGAACCCTTTTTTAAAAACTAATTAAGCCAAAAGCCAGAAGTTCTTCTTCCATTTAGTGCTGATAAGGTATCCACCTACACTTTTGCTCTGCTTGCTCACTCCAATAGTCAGGCACTCTGCCTTGTTGATGCACTGCTCTACAAACACCTCACTACTGCTGGGCCCACAGAGGCTGTGATAAAAATCAAATATCAGAGAGAGATCAGATGATAGACAATTTATGGGCTATTCTTTTAGATTTGGACCTACCAGTTAATTAAAGGAGAGGGCTTTTTCTGGCCTAGTATTAGGACAGATGCATCTAGCTTCTTCACTTGATTAATCACTGTGGCTAGCCTCGGCCCTTGTATTACCAGTGCTTCTACTTCCACCTGAATATTTTATACCCCAGTAGAAGTAAAACCATTAAATTTTATCAATTGAAGTGACTATGACATTTTTCTCAGAAACAATAATACTACTAATAAACAGATATAGAGAGACAAAAAAGATGAAAAAGTATCTGAACATCCATTCCATTATCTATGAAATTGTTTGCCCTTTTACCTCGAATTGGATTTAAAAAAAAAAAGAAAAAGAAAAAGAGAAAAAAGAAATATTTGAACTGCAAAAGAAAAAACCAAGTTAAAAACTCGGTTAAAAAGGAAAAGTAAAACCAAACAATGAAAATTCCCTCTCACTGAAAAGCATATTCAAAGGGAAAGAGGAAGACCATGCAAGATCTATCAAACACTACAGAGGATGGTAAGAAATAACTCCATAAAATCCAAAAAATAAAAGTAAAAATCACTTCTAATGCAAAAGAGAGCTCAAGATCCATTTGTGCTAGCTTTATGGTTCTTGATATAATTTGAACTCTGTTTCTTGATCTTTAGAATCCCAAGACTCCAGAAACAGAGAAAGCCATAAAATTTAATAGAAACACAAAGAACATACATATATATACAGCTACATACCTCAGGTTTACAAGCCTTGCAAAGAGAGCCAAGAGAATTAGCAAGAAAAGGAGAAGAAGTAGAAGAAGAAGAATCAGAGGCAGAAGAATTAGGAGGGATAATGTGAAGCAGAGTAAGCAAATCACCCTTATTAGCTACATGAGTAAGTGCCCACATCATTGCATGTTTTGAATGAGAAGTGTGATCTACCACTACCATCACTCTTTTCCTCATTACCATCCCACCATTATTATCATTACCATACAAATTATTAAAGCCTTCCATTTGCTTAAAACTCTTTTCACCACCCCTGTTTCTTGTTCTACCACCTTCAACAGTACTATAATTGCTCCTCCCCCACCTCTTGGATGTTGATCTCCAAGGTTCTTTCCCACTTAGCTGCCTCAAGAATGAGCCTGAGCTTAGCATTTTCTTTCACTGATGAGTCTTTATAGACCTACTAACTCCTAACTAGCAATAGTACAAATAGTAGAAATGAGCAAGCAGAGCAAACCAAACTATTAGTCTAGAGAGAGAGAGAGAGAGAGAGAGAGCAACTGAACATGAGCAAGACAAAGTTGTGCCCTTGTGAGTTGGTTTTAATAAAAATAATTATTGATTTGAAAAGAAAAGAAAACCTTTTAAAAGAAAAAAGAAAAGAAAAGATTATAATAAATAATATTAATATTATGGTTAATTGATATTAAAATCAATTGAAAGTGAGAACTCTTTTAAACAGAAAAGGAAAAAAAATATTATAATAAATAAAACTAATATTTGTACTAAATGATATTAAAATCATTTTTACAATTGAATTGAAAAAGATTTTAATGAATAAAACATTTCAAAGAAAAAGGAAATATTATAATATATAGTATCAATTATTTAATGCTATTGAAATTGATTTCATTAATGTATATAATTAATTAAAAAGAAATTATACAATAAATGTGTGAGAGAGAAAGAGAGACAATGGAAGAGTGATGATGTAAAGTAAAGGCTAAAGCCATAATTTTTATTTCTAGTGTGTGCAGGTTTTGAAGTCACGGGCATCACTGGCTAGTTATGGCTTTATATTGCCCAATTTACAGAAAGAGAGAGTAATTTGCTAATGGTCATTTTAATGATGATGAAACAAAGGATTCTTTGTACTGAAAATATTAGATTCTTTAGTACGTTTTTATAATTTTCTTACTGAATTCAAATAAATATTATTATTCTTCATGATCCATTCAGAGATAACGTGTGTGAATATTAATAAATAAATATTTCTTTTTTTCTTTTTCTGCAAGAACATTAGAGATCAAGATGACCCATATTTTCTGTTACTTATTATTCAGGGAATCAATGCACATGAACAGATTACAGAGGTAGGGGTCCATCTTCTATCTTCCATGTTTAGAGTTTGTAGTTTGAATAGAGTTAAGCTTATAAGCTTCAATAAAGCCATTTGTTCCTTTTTCAGGTGATAATTGATTATGGTTCAATGCTCTGTTTCTAACTTTCTAATAATGAACATAATAATAATTAGTCTTGTCATTCTTTCAAGTTATTACTCGTTTAATTCCCTTCACCCCCCAAAATCCAATTAAGTTCAAATTTTTACCAAGTTACAACTCAAGCAAAGTGTGGCATTAGCAATTAAGAGGTTTTAAGTTTGAATTTTATCACTATATGTGTTTATTTTATAATTTAATATTGATATTTGTCCATTGAATATACTAATTAGAGCTTCAATAAATCACAGTGACACACACTTGAATGCTATATAATTACTTCTTCTTCCTTTCTTTTTTTACTTTTTTTCTTAGTAAAGCAGAGAAGGGTAATATAATAAATTCATCATATATACGTATAGCAACATTTTAGTATAGTAGCCAAGAAGTACTGTTACTGGTTTCTTTGCTTCTCCTCTCATTTACAAGTCAGTGGTCAGTGGGGGTCAGGCCAGTAAAGAATCCTGACCAAGGACAGCCTATAATTACAATAATATTTAGGATTTTTTATTATAAAAAAAGGTAAAATATTTAATTAAATAAAACATAAATAAATTAATAGGAAATACAAAAATTAAGGGTAATGTCAGAGTTTGGGGACCTCGTGAATTGGGCTTTTCTGGTTAACTGTGTCAGAAGGTAGTACTTCCAAATAATTGCTCCTTGCGTAATGACTGATATACCCTTCCCTTATTAGTAATTCTTGTTATTAACATTATTTTGTTATTTTGTAATTACAATAAAAGAAATTTGTCTTTTTGGTGATGATTAGCATGCAATGCAAACTCAACTATTTTATGCATAGTTGATTTGAAAAAGCTTGACATTCACAAGACCAAAGTCTAGAGAACCCAAAAGACATCTCTATTCTATTCTAATAAAAATTAAGTTTACGGGAATTTATGTTGTGAAAACAAAAGCATTCAAGTATTTTGAAATTGGTTTCTCTTCAAATGTTAAGAGATAGATAATAAAGACGAATTAGCATTCAGCATTACCTTTCTTTGCTTCTCGTGAACAGAAAAGGAAGACTATATTATAAACTAAATTCACATATATTTGCATATTTTGTATAATGGCCGGTGGTTTAATTCCTCTATTTTACTATATTAATGGACCAAATCTTTCTCCAAATATACTTTATTAGGACATTTTTTTATTCTTTCTTCCCTTGAAAAAAATAAATCATAAAGGAATTGTTTAAGTTCAAAAGTCATCAACATAATGTTTTAGCATATGAATTAGTCGTGTGCACATAAATGAATATATTTTAATTGATCGTTTGGATTTGCTTTTAATATAGTTTCAAAGAAGCGTTGATCTTTCAAAATCTAGACAAATAGTCCATTTTTCAGATGAAGGAAAACTAGAGTGTAATTTTTTAGATAAACTTTTAATCATAACGTCACCATCTTGTTTGTAAATTCAAATCTTAACTTTTTAAACAATGTTTTGGAAACCTAAAATTTAAAAGATATAACAGTGCGAGTAAAAATATAAAATAGTCAAATAGTAAGAATAAAAAATACTAACAGATAAAAATAGGTAACCCCAATGCTAAGAATAATAATAAAAAAAACAACAACAAACTTTATCTTATAAGTTGATTGGCATCAAACTTTATCTTATAAGTTGATTGGCATCAATTTTAGCATAAATAAATCCATTATCCATGGAGAAGCACCATGATGCGACAAAGCTCGCATATAACATTTCCAGCAACTTCCGTTTTCACTAAATATATGTTAGAAGATCAACACATTATAACTATTGTTTCCTTACATTTGCCAGCTATTAAATCATCAGGATAGACATAATGTAACTACATTCTCCTTATTTTAATACCTCCAAAGGAATCACTATCAACTTTACAATGAAGCTATGTGGTTGAAATCATGAAGATACCTAAGACAGATCTCTGTTTTGTATTAACTTCCATTGCCAATGACACAAATAAATAGCAGTCAATCTGGCTATTACTCATCTGCAAATCACACTATAAGAAACTATGCCTCGATAGCCTATGACTAAATGTAGTTAGCAAAGAGGTTTTTTGTGTGATCAGTTAGTTTTCTTTCATGACGAGATCCAATTTTGTCTAATAGTGGAATCTATTGACTGGATGAAGACTTCCCGAAGATATTAGATTGACCCAGCAATGAAATTTCTTCCGGAGATAACATTAGTGAGCCAGCACTCAAGTAATTTCTAGAAGCTCGTCCCCTGCATGAGAACAATTGCAACTAAGTTCACTGCGTGAGATGTACCAAGAAAGTTTAATATTTGATGAGGTTGCATGTTACAGTATTTCTAGCGCTGCAAGTAAACCTTATACATCACCAAGCGCATACCTCCGTCTTTTAGTTGTGTTAACTCCTTCAGACAAACGAGAAGATTCTGATCTTGAAATGTGGCCAAGAGAAGAAAGATAGTCATATAATGCATCACCTTTCACTGTCATATATGCCCGTGAAGGGACTATAGACTGGACAATCGACTTCCACTCGCTGCAATCATACAACCAAGTAAATACTTAGAATGGTCATGTGAAATTATATGTATGACAAAATATTTTGAAAGGTTTTTATGCATGTTTAGAGATGTTTTCCAACCTTTTTTTTTTTGCAATAGTTAGAAATCGCTTTTGAGCTGTCTGAGTTTTATGTACAAATTGTTTTTAACAAAATATTTCAGATGCCTTTCCCAACAATAATTGCAATAGCAATACCAAACAGAAATAATAATGCTCCATTTAAACCTGAAAATTTTCTCTAAAATGTCATCAAGTAGGTGAACTTGTATTGACTAATTAAAAACAGCTAACCTTAAAATATTTTGGTTGCATATGTTGATAGCATGGTGCAACAAAGTAACTCCTGAAATCTCCATTTACGGACATGTTTGGAAACACTTTATAATGTGTATTTATACAAGTTGGCTAGACTATTACTAACTGGCATGCCATACTAAGTTGCGTAATCGATTATTCAAGGACTACCAGCAAAGTCTACCCCAGAAAAGAGAAAAGATACAAAAACGTAGCAAATAAGTGGAAAACTTTAACATTCATCACATAGTATCTATATCATTAAGTATGAGGCTATGAGCTCTAATTTAGAAGTGATCCACACTGACCATTCAAGTCGGTCTACATATAATGTGCCAAGTGTAAGCATGACTAGAACAAAAAGGATGACCCTTGTACCTATTTGGCGATGTCCCAATCTCTGGCAGACTCATCTCCGCACTGAGCCCACCATGTAAGGTCTTACTATTAATATTCTGTCCACATGAGCAATTAACTTCCATCTTCCTAGGGGTAGACAGCATCTCCCACGCCATATCCACCCTGCTGTCGAAACCCATATTTAACCCTACAGCAGCAATATCTTTGGCATATAAGTGAAATCCATACTCCAGAATTGCTGATGCCATCTGCAACTGCTCATTATACCAGCTGAAGGCATCTGATTCTTCAGAAAAAACCATTGGCAATCCTAAGGAATCCTGCAATAACATACTGACATGCACTAAATATGCAGAGGACTATTAAGTAAACAGTTTAATAATAAAGTTAATACTTACCAGTGATTGGCACTTAATATGCAATAGTTCAGCATGTGAAATTAGATTGCTCATCCCACAAGCAAGTTTTACAATTCCAGAAGAATATTTGTGTTCTGCAGCAATAAAATGTTTTAGATCTGCATGACGATCTCGAAGTTTTTTCCACGACTCTCGTACTGTATCAATCATTGCAAAGGACCTACATTTCTCATGATGCTTGAATTTCCTGCTGAAATCCATACAACTACACTCATCCATCAGTTGATGTTCTCTTGTAATGGACTCCATAAGTCCATTTTGAGAATCTTCCACCTCTTCATGAGATAATGCTGCAGTCACATCACAAGTACCTCCAATCAAATCAGAATCTTTACACAATTTGGGCACAGATTCATCAAAATTGTAAGCTTCTAGGGACAACACATTTTGCCTAAACTCATTGCTAACTGAAGCTTCTTCTAAAATTTCAGCCATTTGGCCCACTTGGCCACAGGACACCCTACCAAATAATAATTCTATTCCATCATTAATTTCAGTCTCAGGAACAAATGATGATTCAGGCACACATGATAAATCAACAGATGCACACGTGTCATTTACATTTAACTCAATTGCAGTTTCTGAACATTGATAAAGGTTTTCCTCCAGTTTCTCTGATTCAGACCAAAGTTGTAGGCCAATTGATGGGCTCAAACCCTTTTGCATGCTTGAATGATGGGAGGGAAATCCACCATCAACTTCAAGGATTAATTCATTGCTAGTAGCCTTGTCAGGAGTTGTTGGCACTTTGCCATTACGATACTCATCTTCAGAATCCGAAGACATCACCATAAGTTTTCTTCGGCTATTTCTATGAGAGAACGGAAGCGGGCTGCTTGAGGAATAAAAAAAATCACATTCTGCATCAAAAAGAGGGATGAAATCAATGCAATTATGATCAGAGCAATTATTAATTAACATTGCTTTCTTCTTGGCCTCTATACTGTCTGTTTCACAAACTGGCTTCTCAATGTTGTTCTGCATATCTTTATCATCAAATTTGTCTTCAGTAACCTCTTCGAAGACAGAATTCTTTTCCATCATGCTCAATGACATTGTGATCTCATTCTCAACTAGCACAGCCAACTGAGAAGGAAAATCCCAAGGAAACATCTTCGGCAATATTTGATACCCAGCTTCAAGATTAAATGGCACCGGACCAGACATTGTTCGTACTTCACTACCTGGGCAGCCAAAAAGAATTTGAGAAGTCTGTCTTTTGCTCTGATACAATCTATGAGTTGAACAAGCTATTAATGCAATCAAATTGTATGCTTCAATTTATGGTCCCTTTCATTTTTAACTTTTTAAGGAAGCAATTACAGGCACAAATTAAAACTTCAGGATGGCAAAACCACTGAAAATAATGCATTCTTCTCAAAACTTACAGATTTATACATGAGAAAATGTCAATTTTGGAAATAGCCACAGCTCATTCCCCCCAAGTACTTCATAAAACTATAGAAATGGCTTCATTTCTCCATGGTTATGGAACTTCCTGAACCATTAGGTAGATATTTAATCATACTGACTCCCCTAAAAGTAAATTAAGTTTCTGATTTATAATCCAAGTAAATAAGCATAAACTGCTGAAAACAACTTTATCAGCATTTAGCAACGTTTTTGAGAACAACTTGCTTCTGTCCTGTTTCCTCAATCACATGTACTGCACATTGAAAAGATATTCTAATGACAATTAATGACTGCTCAAAAGAAATGCAGCTAAAATGCATTCATAATTTCAGCCTTAAAAGGATTTAACTTCCCAGCCAAATAAAATGATTGGACTTGCTCAATATTATTTGCATGGCTGTAAGCTGGATTGAAAAACTTTCAAGATAAATAGGCAATTCTGCTAGTTTTTTAAGTTTAGATGTGACTGTAATGGGAAAATGTTGCCAAACTTCATTTCAGATCCATAAATACGAACAACATCAACAATAGTAAAAGTAACAAGCACTTATAATTCATGTAGGTCATGCAGGATTAACCTTTTCTGAATTGTTCACCCTGACACCAGAATTGTAAATGCATAATGGTTTTCCTGATATCTCTCTGACAAAATTCAATTAATTGCTCTACTAGATGAGGTTGAACATTAGTCTTCTCTGAAGAACAAACCTACAGAGCAATGGAAAAAATTAATTCAAAGCAATAGCAATAACAAATAACAATGATGGAAAAAGAACACATAATGAACTGGAAGCACACACCATATGTAGATGCTGAATAAGCTCCTCCTCTAATGGCAATTTAAAACACGCTTCTAGCCTGTCCAAACTTTCTGGAAGAACAGGTTTCCCACCTGGGAAGCACCACAGTGACAAGTAGCAACAAGATATAAGATAAATAGCAGAATTCAAAATCAAAGAGACAAAGAACCAGTTTTAGCCAGATAATCCTCTTACTATTGCTGGTGAGAATTACAGGCCCCTTTACTTTGTCAGCAATTTGTTGTATAGCAGTAACAAAACCACGGTCTTCAGAGAAAATAACATCCACATCCTCAAAGAGAATCAAGGGTTTAAGTTGACCTTGAATGCAGGCAACTGAACTGTCCTTGTAAACAAATCTATCAGATGCAGTAGCCTCATGAGAAATATCTTCATCTGATATGGGTATTACTTCAATTACTTCACTGCCAATCTCTTGCACCATTTTAAAATCGGGAAGGATTGCAGGAGATTTTATAATGTCCATGCTCTGAGATTCTGCAAGACTATCCTGTGACCTGGAAGAAACACTCCATATATCTTAGGTAGATGATTTCTCAATGCTTGTTTAGCTTACAAGCTTTATTGGCTACATAACCATGGGAAAGAAAATACATATAAAAATCCATCATTACTGCTGAATAAGTACATATAATTTGACAAACCATTGAAGGAGTTGAGAGTCTAAAGTGGACTGTGACTCTAATGCCCCAAATCTTTCCTTCATTGCAGCTCCATTTCGACAATCTGATGTATTGGCCTGGGAAAGACAAGATGGTGATACATTTAATTTAATTTATCATGGCTATTCTGATAGTATAAAACTCCAACTCTAAAATGAAAAGATGATTGCACAAATACAACAGTTATAAGATATCTGGGTGAATTTACTCTGAGATCAATAAAGCACCAACCACAAAACAAAAAATGATGGACAAGAAAATTATAAAATAGAGTTGAAAGAACAGTATTTTTAAGTAGAACCTCCAAAACTCTGAATCCTTGTTCCTTCGCACAAGCATAGACAGCTGCAGACTTCCCACTCTGCATGGCAATTTCACTTTCTATTATTAACCAGATATTTGCACATATCAAAATTAAAATGGGCAGAACCAAGGGGGACAAGCAGCAGCCTTGGCCATCCCAATCCATTAAAATGTATATACTATTGCTATAACATTAGTTTTAATTTTTCAATTAGCCCCTCCAAATTTCTAATTGGTCCCCCCAAAATTAAATTTTTATAGATTAACCTTTCATTTTTTTTCTTTTCCAAGTAATTTTAGCCCTCCAAATAAAACTTTCTAGTTCCCCTCTTGAATAACAATGTTGATTGTAGCTCTAAGCCAACATAATAGTTTGATCGTTATTTAGTGCTGAAAAATAACTCCATTCATCTAATATGCAAAAAACAGCACATTAAGCATCCTCTAAATTGAAGAATAAAATCCTAAAAGATAAGTGTTAACAGGACTGGCCTGATCATATCCGAATTGTCAATAGTATAACAAAAACTGAAAACTTAACCCGACCCAAAGCCAGCTTGAAAAAATTAACAGAAGAATTTAAGGACCTGATTCCCTTAAACATTTTGGAAAAAGCATTCTACACCAAAAATCTTATAACGTTGTCCTTAATTTAACAAAAATTTAAAGTGTTCCTTGTTCTTTCATGTTCACTCTTTCACGAATTTTGTATATTCCCTCCTACAAATAGTGCTTGAATATATGAAATAGCAGAATCAAACAAAAGAAGAAAAGGATATGGTGGTCAATATTCACAATGTTAAGTCAATGCAGCCATTAAAAGATAAAAACGAAACTTCATCAAACCATCATGCCTTTTTCATTATAGTTTATAGATAAATAAAATGCCAACCATCATGCCTTTTTCATTATTGTTTATAGATAAATAAAATGCCAAACAAACTAACCAGTACAAGAGCTCAAAGAGTCATAACATTCTCCCTTGCATTTGATGGAAGAAAATTATTTTTTACACCAACATGTATAGTTGAAAACATTTACAAATAATTGCCATTTCAAAATCACACTACCTTGCATATTTTGGACCCCTAGCAAAACTTTTAAATTTAAAAAACATAAAGAATTAAGGCCTAATGACCAAAAAAATAAAAACCTTTTTAAAAAAGTGTAATTGTACCCAAACCCATCAAAATAAACTAACCCTAATTTTCAAACTTAGGTGTAATTATATCCATTTAGTCAAAATTACTCCCACCATTTATTGAAATTGAGAAGAGATGAATGGAGAATTATAATAGGGTTGAGTTTAGTGATGAGTGACTAGAAAAATAGATGAGTATAATGAGCTAATTTTCATTTGAATTTTGTCAAATAGGTACAAATGCCACTAAGTTTCAAAAATAAGGTAAAACGGTCCACAATATATTTTGAAAGGCTTTGGTACGAGGTACAATTGTAATTTTTCAAGAAAATTTTGGTTTTTTCGGTCATTAAGCCAAGTATTAATAATGAAATCTCCAGATAATTAATAAACTGCACAAGTTAAAACTTCCAACAATACACAAAATATTTTGCAGTCCTTGAAATTGGTAAAGCAATATAGTCCAAAATCCTGAAGCTAGTATCACTTTTTACATAAAACATGAGAAGTAAAAGGAATGAATGGGATTTAAAAATCACTTCAGGGATTCATACCCTAGAAGACAAATTTTCAGTAGATTTGGAACAGTGGGTTTGAGTCATCACAGAGCTAACAATTATACAAGGTAAAAACTTGTTAATATATGACAAGTATTCATGATGATTGATCTGGATGTAAATTAACAAACATAAATCAAGAAGTAAACACATAATGCAGAAAGATAAGTATAGTTATCAGTACCCCAACTGGTCCAGTAAGTAAGAGGACATTCTTAAGGCTGGCCTCTTCACTAATGTTTTCCAAATCAGAATCATTTTGGGAACAGTTATGATCAGGATCTTGATTATCAAAATCAACACCAACAAAGGAAGCTTTGCCAGCTTGCTGACCTCTTTGATGCCAAGCATAAAGCCACTCATTCAAAACTTTTACTGAATCATCATTACCACACATCTGCAGGAAAATTTTGGAAGACGATATTACAGAAAGGAAAAAATCAAGTGAAAGATAAAAGATAAGATGACAGAAATTTTGATGCCAATAATCTTACCTCTATGGCCTTTTTGGGCTGGTACTTATCTGTCCACAATCTGTTATCAAGCTGACTAGCACAACCAAGGTGAGATGACATCCTACAATGCAGAAATATGAGAAAAATAACATTATTTGTTTTCATATGTTGGCTGTATAAAACACATATGATGGTAACAAAATATAAGATGACAGACTAAAAGAAAATCAGCAGCAAGAGCATATGTACACAAGGTAGAACCTGTGCAAGAAGCTTGGCACTGGTTTGTGATGTGAAACAAATGTATGCCAATTCACATTAGCAAGAAGATTGCTTAACAGAATTAAGGCTACCACATGGTTTAATGCATTACCTCATAAAATGGCCAAAATGGCATTTTGAAACTTAAACCTGAAGCATTAATGGACAGCTGTATTTCCTTATAAAACATGTCTTGCTCAGACTGACGCAGTCCAGTAAATCAAAACAGAAAATCATGACTGCATTGATGTTGTCTATATGGAACCCTAGAATATGTAACACAGTCCAATGTGATATTTGGTCTTTTGTTTTTCTTTATAAAGACTATTAGGTCTTGAATTGTGTCTGTTTATGTTTTGTCTTAATAAGGTAATCATCAGCACAGCAGTCAAAGGTTGTTAGTTATAATTTTAATAGTTCCAGTACTTAATAGTAAGACTTATTTTGAATCTTTTATCTCTTTTGCCTAATTTTGAGTCCTTAATTCTGTGGAAACACTAAATCCTTATGGGATTAGAGCTAGTTTTAGGAGTTTTGGGTTACTTTCTACAAATAAAATTAGAGAACTTTCATCAACTGAAATCCTTTAGATGGCCTGATAAAATTCATCCCAGGTGTGATGACTCAGGAATTCTACGTGTGAATCTTATATTCTTGTCACTTTTCTTCAATTTCAAAAGCATCAGAAATTACTCAGTCAAAACATTGAGATTTTCATTTGAATCTAACTAACTGGCAACAGTGAACACTTACTACCATGCTCATTAATTATAAAGGCTAAACCAATCCGTCTACTTTATATCTTGAACAGAGTGGTATTTTGCTGAAAGGTTCAAAAAATAAGGCTTCCATCTCTAGTTTCTATCCACAAGTACCTTCACTTATTAAGGGCAATTATGACGTTCCTTTTAGTCATTGAAAACCAAACAAAACAAGCAAGAGCATTGTACATATGATAAGAGAGAGATGAACAACGTGAACCATCAAAACCACAGCTACATGCACAAGCATGCATGAATTCTTTCCTAGAGATTATATGATAAACGGATTACATTATAAAAGCAGTATGCATGTCCATTTATGATCTAATAAACTGTAAGCATCAGTTATAAAGTCACAAAATCATACATAAAATGAACACGGCTAGGAAACTAACATGTATGGTTGCCAACAAAGAAGTTCAATACAAAACCCCACCTCTCTAGCAGAATTTTGCTTTGCTGCTCAGTTTCAGAATTTTTTACACAACCAGAAATGAGATAAACTTCATCAACCTGATAGTCCTGCCAAAAAGATATTTATAAACTCAAAAAATCAGAATGTTCATTGTGCAATGAGGTGTTACACAATAATAATCCAACTGATAGTTAAAACAATTTTTTTGAACAATATATAAAAATTATTTTTTATAAAAAAAAAAGAGTGTTAGTAGAAGTGGTAAGGAGAAAAGAGAGATTGTTAGGACTAAGCATTAAGTGCACACTGTAACAAGTTGATAGCATTCCACCTGCACACCAGATGACATGGCTGTTGCTGATGCTTCATGCAAAAATTCTTGCCGAGAAAGACATAAATCCAAAGACCTATTGTCTCGAAGAAGTGATGAACCAGAGAGATGCAATGCACTGGGAACCTTATCAAAGCATAATGACTTGACAGTGGATTCAAAAATTGATGAGAAAGAGCCTTCTAGAGTATGACTGCTATTGGTAAGGGATTTCTCACAAAATCTCCAATCTCTCCAATCAAGAGACACGGCATCATCCTACATAGCAAGAATCAAGTTCAGTGTAGATGAGTAACTATAAACATTAGCACTTTAACATAGTTGCTGTAGGAGTGACTTCAAATCTGTCACCAATGCAGGGGTAAAGCTACATTCATTGCTGGGAACACTTTGAAGTTCTTAAAATTGACTGCAGAGTTCTCACCAACCCTATAAAAACATAAATAATCCTAAATAGCCTTAAATATCAATACATTTTTCACTGTCATTTTTTTCCTGCTGGCTCTTCCCCTCAACTAGCAGGGTTGGTCAAAATGCCCTAGCTCTGTGTCTGCACCTGCATATGCGAATGGGGAATTTATGATGCATACCTGTTCCTTTTCAAATACATGAATAGGACCGATAGTAATGCTCTTAGGTTTTCTCTGGATAGTTGTCTTGTCACAACTCTTGCCCTTGTTTTGAGACAAGAAAAAAGGATGTATTTGTTTTCCAGCAAATACTCTTGAATTTTCCTGATAAAAAGTATTAAAATAAAGATGAATGGTTTTCAGACCAAATATTTTTGAACATTACAAAATAAATTAACTTAATTAGAAAAACTTTAATGAGCTGCATCCGAATTTTTATGCAATTGAAATTCCAAAAGCATCACAAGGGTTTCATATGGTGGATTAATTACACCTGGTAATAGCTGCTAAGCACATAACAACTTGTCCAAGCATATCCACTTATCCACGTTTACCAAAGGATAAATATAACAGCAATTCAAGCACACACAACACTACATACACTTTTAGTAAAAAATAATTAAAATAAATGTACAAAAATAAATTTACTAACCTCAGCCATCATTTTTGCCTCTAACCTCAGATTTGGGATTTTTGGCGATGCATCCCCGTTCTCTACCAGATGAGAAGCATTTTTCCCATTACTTGCACCATTCTTTTTAGGTGTGGCTCTGTTTCTAGGTGCACCATTCACAGATGAAAACTTTGACTTTTTAGGTGTGGCATCCTTTTCAGGCGTTGTTTCTACAGATGACTTCTCCTTTGCCTATTTGATAGAGCATATAAATAAAGCACTCAATGTCAGCTTTTCTCCTCTAGAGAGCAAAGGAGGAGTGGCAAGCACTAGCTGATAGCACACTAAAGGAAAAGCTGATATTGAAACCAGTTTTCTATTTTCTGAAGTTTTAGTGACATGAGCAGGAAATTAATCCAAAGAGATAGATACACGGAGAGAGAAAGAGAGATTGCTTCACTGCATCACAAATTGTGGACTATATTATGCATTCAAAACAAGCTGAGCCAAATTAACATTGATAAATTCAATTTAAATTAAGTTTTCTACTAATTTTAACAAAATTGCACTATATACATGGAGAAGACTCGTCAAAAGCAAACAACAAACCTAATTTACTTTAACAAGTCACTTGCATTGCAATTATTTCTCGCTAATCAAGAGAACAGCCATAATTTGGATAACATCTAAGTATAGGCAAAGTAATTTTACCCTTTTATGAGCTTTAGGAGTTTTACTTTGTGGAGTTTCCTTTCGTTTGCGCGTTCCTTTTTTCTTGCCTTGACTCCCACAGCACTCCTCCTCATCACCATCCTTGACCTCGCCATTGCATTCTTCATCGTCCTTTTGTTCATCTTTGGTTTCGGTGGTTGGGAATTTGTGCGGTACAAGCGTGGACTGAACCAGCCGACGGCGAACTATATTGCTCTGCCGCTGCTGGATCTCGCCGGCAGCGCCGGTTACCGTCATTGACTCTTCTCCCTCAGCTGATTTATCCATGAAATTAGGTTAATTTGGTGAAGTAGGGCTTGAGAATTAGGGATTTTGAGGAAACTTGGGGGTTTTGGGGAGTAAGGAAGCTGAGGCCTGAGGGTGCAAAAGGAACGTAACCAAGAGAGAGAAATTTGGAGGGAAGGGAATTTTGTTCTGGTGAGATAATAGTTTAGTAGTTTACTTTAAACTGTCTATATATATATATTCTATGTTTTCGATATTGAAAAATAATTTTTAATTTAATATATGATTTATATGAATTAAGTAATATTTTTTTTTAATAAAAGTAAATTATTATTAGCGTAATAATAAAATGGGGCTAAGAATATTTTAAGATAATTTTCACTATTATTTAATACTATCTTTTGAAAATTTATATTTCTTTGATTCAACTTCATAAAAACAAATATATAATTATAATTAGATGGATATATTTTGAGTGTCAATTTCATAATATTACAAAGTTAATAATTCAAATTTTTTCCACAAAACATATCATGCACTTTCATCAATTTATAAGGTTATTTAATCTTTATTTTTTTAATTAAAATTTAATATTTGAAAACATGTTATAATATAAATATAGATATTATTAAAAAAAATCTTATTATAGTAGGAATTGATTTTTTTTAATTATTATTATTATATTATTATTGTATAAGGAAATCTTATTATAGTAGAATTTTGAATTATTTTATAATTTCATGTAAAAATAGCTCCCCTATCAAAATTTATATTATTTATCAAATTTTAAAGATTTTTTAAATTTTTCATATACAATTTTTATTATGGTGATATCGATTTAGTTTGATTGATTTGAAAGATTTTAGCAAATCAAATCAATCTCTTTGTTTGAAAAAATTTTAAAATTAAATCAAATTATTATTATTATTATCAAATTATCGTTTTAATTTTTTTATCGGTTTTAAATTAATTTTTTTTTATAAATTATTATTATTTTATTATAAATTTAAAAAAAAAAAACATAAATAAAGTCTTGGTCATAAAAAATTATGAAAAAAATTTAATATACAATATAAAACTTGACTATTTTATTAATTAATATATCCAAAATTTATTTATTTTTCTCAAAAATTATATTTTATTTATTTATTTTTAATTAATTTTCATGAATGATCATTTTCTTTAAATTTTAAATTAATATTAAGTTAAAAAATATGTGGGTATACATAAAATAAAATAAAATATATAATTATAATAATAGTATATATATATATATAATTTGATATCAATAGGTTAATAATATAGTAATATAATATATTATAAAATATGTCTTTTGAATTTTTATTTTTTATTTTTATTTTGGTTTAGTTTAGAAAATAGTGGTAAATGTAATCTAATTATAATTTTTAATTTACTTTTAACAATGAATTATTCTTAATATAATAATAAGTTGAAATTATATATAATTTATAAAACAATGATATATATATATATATATAATTTACTATATTATAAAATATCTATAGATTGAAAAAAATACTGCGTGAAAGGCACGTATTCTGAAAACTAGTTATACCAAATAGGAATTCAAGGATCATTCCCATTCCAATAATAAAAAAGTGCTAAGAAGCAAAAATCAAGAAGTTGTGATCACAGGTTTAATTATTAGTGTATTGAATTCTTGGTTGGGCTGATTAATTACCTTAAAATCGACCTTTTACCAACAATAGCTGTTAATAAAGTAATAAAAACACAATAATAAATGAGGCCATTTTTAAGGGCCCGAGGGCTTTTAAGTTTTGAGTTGGTTCAAAGGGCCATGACTGCACGCTCTCACACGTAACCTCAATTTTTCAAAACCGAACCGGGGGTTTGCTATACACGCGCCAACAGATCAAGTGAGGAACCATAATATGTCTAGAGAAGCAAGTAAATACCAAAAATTCTTTTCCTCCACGCCTGAAAAGAAAGTATTGTTGTATGTGGGGTTCACTTGGATGCCTCTCATCAATCTTAAAAAATCAAAAGCAAAATTGGTGAATTACAAAATCACCCCCAATTCAATTCAAATAAAAAAATTAAATAATTTTTTATGCTAAAATTTAACTCATTTAGTATTCTTGTATATCATAAGTAAAACCAATTCATATAATATAAATAATTTTAATATTTTATAAATCAACTCGTTTCACTTAAAATTTGAATTTAACATCTTATTAAATATTCTATTGCAATGGTTTATTGATTGTTTAAATTTCATAAATTTTAACTGAATTAATATTACAAATTTAAGTAAAATAATTATTAAATTTTATTAATTTATATTTAAATAGATAAATTGATATTAAATATTATATTATATAACATAAAATATAAATTAAATTATAAAATTTCAATATTTAATTAGATTTATACATTATTTGATTTAAAATTTAAATATTATAATTATTTTTTAAAAAACAAAAAAACTTGGATTATTTTGAAAAAATTTATAAAAAAAGTCTCAAACTCAAATTTTATATTAGATGGGTAGAGTTTACAAAGGAGAGTTATGATTATTGTATAACTCATAATTTAAATTACAATCTACAAATATTAATACAATTGTTTAAATTTATTTCACATCCTATTTAAGTTTAAGCTCAATTTAATTATAATTAAAAATAAATCAAATTTGATTATCTCGGAAATAGAATTTGATTACTATTTCAGTTGAAGATAACAATATTGCCATGGCAAATGAAAGTGTAAATCGGGCAAAAGGTTGTCACTTTGAGCAATCAATAAGGTCCAAACGTCGCCGTTGTGACTTGGCAAAAATAACTTTTGAATAGAGAGAATTATGGATATTGACAAGGACAAATTAGTCCAATAAAAAGTTTTGTCTGAAACTCCAGGATCGAGAATCTGACTAGTGTGTGCTCACTCTATGCAAAACATTTGTCTCCTCCTCTTCTATCTCAGCTGCTCCACTCTTTCAAAACCTTTTTCTTTTCACCTCTCTCTCTCTTTCTCGCTGGACGGCATTGGAGAAAGAAGAAGAAAGAAAACCCAGACCGTGGAATCCTATAAACCCATCACAAATCTCTACCAACACCCAAAAACCCATTCTCTCAGTTACGAAATTCGCCCACTTTCACTCACTCCCACTGTTTTTGTCTGTATATTCATTCTGGGTTTTGGTTTTGGTTGCAACCGAAACCCTGAAACCCTCAAAACCAATCACATTATCTTCCATTACTAATCCAAAGCTAAAAAGCTTTGACCTTTTTGTGTTCGCTAAGTGATTAGTACTAATTTACTCTCACCCTTTAAGCTAAAACCTTGAAACTCACAACTTCCCCTGCTTGAACATACGCTAATGATGCAAAGCTCAAAACCCATTTTCCTCCTTTTGATTTTCATCAATGTAGTGGTTCTTGTTACCTCTAAATCTACAATCGAACCTTGCTCTAACAATGATTCTTGTAATGCTCTTCTTGGCTACACACTCTACACGGACCTTAAAGTTTCAGAAGTAGCTTCCCTTTTCCAAATTGACCCCATAGCTCTCCTCACAGCCAACTCCATTGACATCTCTTACCCAGACATTGAAAACCATATACTTCCTTCACAGCTTTTTCTCAAGATCCCTATAACCTGCTCCTGCGTTGATGGAATCCGTAAATCTGTTTCTACCCACTACAAGACTCGGCCTTCAGATACTTTGTCTTCTATAGCGGACTCGATTTATTCGGGTTTGGTTTCTGCCGACCAGATAAAGGAGGCGAATTCCATACAGGATCCTTCAGTGTTGGATGTGGGACAGAGCCTTGTAGTGCCGTTGCCGTGTACTTGTTTTAATGGGACGGATAATTCGTTACCGGCAATTTATTTGTCCTATGTGGTGATGGAGATTGATACTTTGGCCGGGATTGCTTCGAGGTATTCCACTACCATTACTGATTTGATGAATGTTAATGCTATGGGGAATCCCGCAATCAAGGCTGGGGATATACTTGCTGTGCCATTGCCAGGTAATTTGGGTTTAATCTGAAGAGTTCTCCCCATGTCACTTTCACTTTCTCTGTGTTTCTTTGAGCTCTGTTTGTTTAATTAGTTAACGTTAGCCTAAGTTTAGTTATTTTATGTGTTTCTGCAGTTAATATTGGGAAGTTATGTTGCCGGTTTAGTTTGTTTTAAGATATGTTTGACGCTTGTTGTTTGGAGAAACCTTTTTTTAGGGTTATTTTGGTTCTGACTGGGGGTGGGGGTTCGAACTTGTAACTCACTGCCCAGGATATTATGACTCCTGAACAATTGAGACAATTGGTTGTTGCATGGAGGATTTTTTGCAAATCTCCAGCAGTTAATACATTTATGATATTCTCTGTGAATTCAGTTGAATTTCATTCTTCCCTTTCTTTAAGAAAAAATTATTCATGGCAACTTATTCTGAATTACAGTAAAGACTGTTATCATTGGTCGCGTTTAATTGATTTGCCTTTTTTTCAAGTAGATGCCTTAATAAAGCCCTAAGGGTGTTATGTTCCGCATGAAGGTTGAGTTTTATTTTGTGAATCGATTGCAGCCTGTGCTTCTAAGTTTCCAAGATACGCCCTCGATTATGGCCTGATCGTTCCAAATGGGAGCTATGCTATTTCTGCAAGTCACTGTGTTCAATGCAGCTGTGGGCCAGGAAATCTCGAGTAATTGAATAACTCTACTTGCAGTTGTGATTAAACCCATTTTTATTGATATTATTAAGATGAAATGACTATTTTTGCATATACAGTAAGTTGTTAATCTGTTCTGTGGTGTGTATTGTGTAGTTTGTACTGCATGCCTGCTTCCTTGGCAGTTTCTTGCTCAAGCATGCAATGTAAAAACAGCAATCTTATGCTTGGGAATGTCACATGGCAACGGAGTAGTGCTGGTTGTAATGTTACTTCTTGTAGTTATGGTGGATACGTCAATGGCAGCATTGTGACCCTGTAGGCTTTTTAACTTATATAACTTAGTTGTGCTGTTTCTTTAGCAGTTTGTTTATTATGAAACTTATACTATCCTTGTGGCTGAACTCTTTCATTTCTGTTGAATCACTATGTAGGCTGTCCACATCTCTTCAACCTCGATGTCCAGGTAAAAAGTTCGATGAATGCTATTTATTTATGAGCACATGACATACAAATAAAATTGGTGTCTTTTGAGGTGTTCAAGTCTTGTTGAATATGGCAATTATTCTGTTCATGGTAAAATGTGTATATACGCAATGGTCTAATCCACTTTAAGAATTCCTTTTTTGCTTTTGCATCTAAAAAGAATGTATCATTTTTGATGATTAATTATAAGTGCATCATCTTTGCAAGTCTAAAAATTGATCTTCATACAACTTTTAGTACTTGTTTGGATGAAGAATATGTTAAAAGGTTTTTGATGAATTATTTTCGTTGTAATGTTACCCTATTGGCCTTTTTTTGATAATTCTGTTAACACAAAAGATTTTGTAAGTTTAATTGTTGAAGCTGGAGTTGAACTATTTTTGTTATCATTTTTTTATGGCTTTGCCAATTAGGTTTACTGACAAAGCTAGATTCCATATATAAATGCTGATATGTTTTTGCGTTGTGCTAAACAAAATGATGCAGGGCCACAGCAATTTCCTCCCCTGCTAGCCCCACCAACTACAGTGATCAAGGATTCTGTGTTTGGTCCAGCTCCAGCACCTGCGCCTCTGTCAGCTGGTTCTGGTACAACAGTGCCCAAGACTACAATAGTACCGACAACTGGGACGCTTCCTGGATTACCCCCTGTAGGCGGTCCAATTGGAGGTGCATCTGATGCTTGCTTCTTGGTGAATCCATTAGCTACTTCTGTAATTGCACTTGTGCTATACTTATTTGTCAACTTAATGATCTCCCTTCCATTGTAATTTTTCCATGAGTTTGCTAGTCTAGGTGATAGGATTTTGGCTGGCTTGGTCAGTTTTTTTTGACAGGTCCTACTTATCTGTTGCATGTAACCCTCTTAATTTATTACCCTGGGAACTGATTTTTGGGTGCGGGAATCATAGGCTATTATTGTGCCTAGATAGTATCTTCTTCTTGCTTGCTGTGTTATGTACTTTGAGGTATGAACAATTGTTATTTTTGGTAAGCTATTGTTGTTTTTATCATTTAGCTCTAGGAAATTTCTAGGGTCATGCATTGCTTTGGTGGGAGGGGCTTATTTCATTGCGGTGCGGCACTCTGCATTTTATTAATCTTGTTCTATGTTCAGATGGGTAGTTATTGGACTGTTGAAACTTTTTTAGTTCCATAGCGTTTGTTGCAGGTTTAATATCCCCAATTCTTATTTGCTTGGCACATCACAAATTTTTTAACAGGGAGGACGCTGGAGTTTGAACTCCGTCATTCTCCCATACAGGACAGGCAATCACTGTCCTGTGTGCTGGATACTACTATATATGAGTTGGATGTGGACATATTGTGAATAGGGAAAGGGAACACTAACTGTCTGGGACCAGATTATGACTGGAGTTTTTTAACAGAATTAGATGGGGTGTTTCTTTTGCTTGCTCGAGTTTCCTAGGAACAATTTCTGGTCAGAAATGTAATGGAATTCATTTTCCATTTAGCATTGGAAAAGAGTTGAAATAGTTATAGCTAGCATGAAGCTATAACAGTGGCCTGAAATTAATGAGGGGCTGAGAGTATGTTACCTCTTGCAACTATATTGACTTGTTAATTAGGCTCTACGTGCTTCCTCTCTTGCGGCATGAGTGCACTAGTAAATGTCACCCTTCTCTAGGCCGCTAAAGGTGTTAAACAATTGACCTTGAAAAGTAAATAGAATTCTAGGCAGAAAGAAATGTTCTATTGCCATTATTTGCAAGTGTGAGCATATTACAAACAGTAGCAGCCAACAAAACTCACTAAGACCGCTAAACCTCTCTTCATGATTAGGCATACGACAAAATAATACCGACAAGAAATTGCAACGCAACTTGATAAATAGCTTCTGTTCCTCATTAAGGCAGGCAACTATTTGCTAGGAACTTTCTAAAAGTATGAACCTTTTGTTTTGTTTTTTCTTATTTTTTTAATTATGAGATTTCAACTCTAGTATGAACTTGCACATAATCTTAGAGACTATTTCAATAGACTGAGTTGAAAGATTATCATCTCATTAGCTACACTGCATCTCTTCGAATATACATGAAGAGCTAATTTTTCATAACTTGATGCAAACAGTATTTTGAGTATTAACCAAAACAATCAACAATGAATAAGGCCTGTCAAGATAAAATTGCATTTTCAAATACAAAAATTAATTAATGGGTTATTATTATTAGGGTTAATTATGATTTTTCTTTAACTTTCATGACTTTTCAAAAATACACTAACTCTTTTTTGATGAATGTTATGATATATTATTAAACCCTTTCATCTAATTTTACTGTTAGCCAATTCTAAAATATAATTAATTAAAAATAAAGGATAACCCTAAAATATAATTAATTAAAAATAAAGGATAAGAAATTTTTTTATCTTTTTATAATATTTATTGATCATTGGATATATTAGTATAACGTGATAGAGGGAAGTTAGTGTATTTTTGAAGGTTTAAGAAAATTTAGTCGATTAATTAATCCTTATTATTATTATTATTATTATTATCATTTTATAAATTTGATTTTGTAATTAAGACTCGAATGCTCTTGTGAAAAAGATAAGTTGCGTAATTGGGCCAACCTATATACATGGTGTTGCACTCTTGGGCCTCCTAATACCATCTAAAAATAAGCAGGCCCAACCATTAAGTATAAAAAAATAATAATAAAAGAAAATTTTCTGAAAATAAAAGTATCGACTCTGGTGTTATGCAGCAACTGAAGTGAATTCTGATCCTCCTTCCTCCAAATTTCTGTCACAAATACTTCCAAAGGAAAAGGAATTCTCTGATATGATGGCTTCAGTTCCTTCAAAACTCTACTCTGGTCACTCTCTGTATCTCTCTATACTTGTGTTTCTGTGTATATATTCTTAGTATACATTGTTAATGTGTATTTAGCTGTGATTAATTTTTTTTTGTTAAATGACACAGATGATGTTAGTCTTGTAATGGTTTTATTGGATGCTAATCCATTCTTCTGGACCACTTCTTCTCTCCCATTTTCCCAATTTCTTTCTCACGTAATCTCTCTAAAAACCCTAACTCTCTCTGTTCATTTCCTTCCAAAATCAACCAACAACTGGATTTGGATTTCGTTGCAGGTGTTTGCGTTTTTGAACTCCATTTTGCTTCTTAATCAACTCAACCAAGTGGTGGTCATTGCTAATGGGTTTAATTCTTGCGATTATGTTTATGATTCGTCTTCAGAAACCAATCTGAGTTCTGAGGATGGGAGAATGCCTGCTTTATACGCTAATTTGTTGCTGAAATTTGAGGAGTTTATTATCAGAGATGAAAAGTTGGGGAACGAGGCGTTGCCTCAGGGAAAGATTGTTTCTTCGTTGTTCTCTGGGTCATTGTCCATGGCTCTTTGTTGTATCCTTCTTAGATATTTGTTGGTCATTTGGAGGCTTTATAGTGAAAAATAACGACATTTAGGGAAACTGAGGTGACCCGGAGTTGATTGTACTTTGTAGTGCCTGCTTTTGCATTATATGCTGTGATACCTGCTGATTCGTGGCTGGTTTTACTATAAATTGTATGAGAAAACTATGGGAATCTTTATAGATTGTTTGATTTGACTTGGAGAATAGATATACAGCGGGTTTTTCGCTCAGGACCTCTCCATCCTCAGCCTCGAGTGAGTGTTCACGTATTTCTATGACAATGAATTGGTATTTATTTGCATGGTCATACATAACAGCTCATATCATTTTGCTTAGATTGCAAATACTATAATTTAGTAGTGGAAGCAGTTACTGGAGACAATAGGATGAAGCAATAATGCCATATTGTAAAAATTTCACTGGTGTCTGATTTTTTTTTTCTTTTTTTCTTCTAGAGCATCTTGACATCTTCTTTATCATTGTGGTGGACTATTCTTAGATGTTTGTGCTATGCAAATTTAGCTATGGATGTACTGTGAATTTTGTTTATGATTCAACAGGCTCTCATTACTTATTGTGTAGACTAAAGAAATTGATTTGAGCAGTTGATCTAGTGAAGTATGTTGTGGCCAGTTGTATAATGACATGTATGGATTCGGTTTTGTTCCATGAATTTAAAATAGGCATTTACAGCATTATTATTATTTTTCTCTCCTCGTTACTGACATACTAGGGCAGATTTTGTGTTTGCAGGGATCTCCAGATGGACCTGAACAGTATGTTTATGATCATTGTGCTTTATTTATTTTCCCCTTCAAGATTTGACCTTTTTCTTTGGGTGGGGATGGGGGGTGTGATGTTCCAGATATGTTGCAGTAATGAATTCAATATTCTCTGCTCAACGCTCTATGGTATAATTATGCATTTTTTTTTTCTTGCTGTCCTATTTTTTGATCATCTTATTTTATGTGCTGCAATTTTGACTGAAAGCTTATTGGTGCTTTCTCACCAGTTTGATTTTGACTGAAGCCTATTGACAATCACTGTGTGGTAACTGAAAGTAGCTAAGTACAAGAAAATTAATTGTAGGCCATTGAATGTAATTACAAAAATGTCAAAATGAAATTGTTCTTTCTCTTGTTAGTTTTTCTTTCTTGTTTGATTCTTAGTGTATTTATTTATAGACCTCCACATGTTTATAAATTTGCTTCATATGAACTTATAGCTTTATTTACTTATTTGAATTTCCTTCCTTTTTTGTATGTCAGAATAATTTGGTCTCATACACCTTAATGATAATCATAATGATGAGATGTTATAGTCATTTTAATATGTGAGAAATGCTAACCTTTTAAACTATTTAAGAAACATGAAAATTGTTGCTTATTATCTTTAAATTCTTTTGAGTTTTGTTACTATTTACATATAGATGAATTTGCAACTTGTAGCGATATAATCTAGAAAAGATTGCTTAAACAGGATAGTGTTTTTAATGTTTCTTTTCGAAGGGAAAAAAAAGAAGAAGAAATGGTCTGCACACAAAGCCTTGCTTTTCGTATTTTAGTTAAAATTGCAGTTGGCTTCTGTGAATTTATTTCAATTACTGCTGATTTTGGATTATGGTATTTTCAAGTTTAAGACTTGTATATATTTTGTTGATTTGACCCTGCTGCAGGTGCCTATAGACTCTTGTTATGTTGGTGCTCATAATTCTGCCTTCCTGCAGCAGGTAGCCTCGTGTTATAGATGAGCATTCTTTGCAAAATCTTTGGAGTCCGTCTGTTTTACTGATTTTCTGTGATTCATATCTAACAGGCTTCTTACATAACTGGAGGTGTATATGTTAAACCTCAACATTTGGATGGCCTGTTTCAGTATTTGGTGGTAAGTTCTGTATTGGCAGCAATACTATTTGTAGTATGAATAATGTACCTGTAGAATTGTAGTTAAATGTGAATGATCTTTTCCATAATGCATTGCATCTCCATTATTTTGAACATATAAATCTGTTCCATCCATTGATTTAAAAAGAAATTTTTGTAATTTGGATCTATTGCTTTTTCTCCTTTAGTTTGACATCTTGATACTGATAATATTCTTGTTGGATGCAGACTGTTTTTGCAACTGACTTGCATTCTCGCAGCTTCTTACAACTTCCTAGACCTGCAGGTGTTGATTTTCGTGCATCGTAAGTTAGAAAATCTTAAATTGTATTTATGTTGTTTACACAACTACTTTCATTTGTTTCATATTTAGCTGCCAGGCTTCTATAACTTGCTTGATTCTTTGTTTAATTGATCAGTTCACGCTGAAAGTGGTACAGGTGCTTTTCCACTTTGTCCTATTTAACCTATATATATATATATATATGCAATGAGTTTGAGTAAATACTCAAAAAGGATGGCAACGGGTAATTTATCTGAGACGAGTTTTGTAATAATTATCATAAATTATTATCCAACAACTGAAGAAATATTCCATGGTTCACCTATGATAGTCATGACAGAATGTTATTTAAATGCTAAGCCTCAGTTACCTTCATTCTTCTGTTCTTATCATTAATAAATATGTGCAGTATTTTTATTTATTCCCACTCCAAATGGTAGGTGAACAAGTGTGCACTGGCTTGGAAAGGCCATTCACCTAGGTATAGTCCCATCAAGATGGTTTATTTGGAGGAAAGATTGGTAAGTCAGTACTTTGCATGATATGGCTGCTTTCAGTAGTCAAACATGCAGCTAAGGGGGTTGCAAGCCTATGATTTTTACCATAGATCAATATGTGCACAATTTGCTAGTTTTGAAGGACTCAAACCCGTATGGCTCTTTTGATTGCTAGATTTTGGCAAATCCTATGAAATCTTTTCAGGCATTATTACTTCCAATTCAGAGAACTAGCTTTTCATGCTACCACAAGATTTCTGAGGGTTAACTGATGCTCTGAAAATGGGTTTTACCTGAAATTTTATGCTATCATAAAATTGTTGGCTTTAGTTCTGAGCAGAATAACCATTGTCCATTTTGTACATCAGCTTGCAATCCAGGTGTACTACCTTTTTATGATGCTAATGTACTTAAATAGATTTGACAGCAATTTTATGATGCAATAATCTGCTAGTAGTAATTCTGAATGGAAAGGCAAGTTTATTATCATTTTCTAATTTATATGCATCATCTATCTGCATTCGTATGTGATTGATTAAGCCACTCTAGGAAAAGTTCTTTGCATGTGTACATTTACTGATGGAAGGTTTTCCGGTAATGTTCCAAATTGGTATTAATATACATTTTTTAGACCATTTGAATTGCTTTTTTCTCACCAATTTGGTGTTTTGTAGGTGTTTTTGCCATAAAACTACAATTGATATGGGCTACATATGTTCTGTATGTTTGTCCATATTCTGTAAGCATCATAAAAAGTGTTCGACCTGTGGGTGAGTAGATGTTCAGTTTTCAAAATTATATTACAAAAATTTGAAATACTGGCCCTATAAGTGCATATTGTCTATGACTTATAAAACGTAAATTTGAACTGAGACTCAAATTCAATTCTTTGAATTTGAAATTCCTTATCTAATTACCATCTAATGTTAATTGGTAGTTTAAAAAATTCTATTTTTTCTCTAAAAAAAAATTGCAACTTTTCCCCTTGCTTTCATTGTATTTATTTGTCAAATGTCATTAATGTAGACCAGGATTTATCAGAATGTGGAAGCTAAATCTTTTTGATACTTTTCCATGTTGAAATTGCTCTAGGTAGTGATTGCTCTCTGACTTATTGTCTTCTTGTAGTAAACGCAAACCTGTTTATTGTGCAACACATACATCTTCCTTTTCTACGTGATCACAGCATGAAGAGATTTAGAAATAGGTGTCTTATAAATACTTTCTAACCAGTATATATTTGGTAAAGATAAAAAATGAACTGGTCGAATTAGTGCACGAGCTGTTCTCAATGAATTACATTAGATAAGCTCTGTGTTATCTTTTCGTTTTATTTTTATTCTTAGTGTCCCTAATATTTGATAAAGGGCATTTTAACAAACAAGAGTTGCTTTTCTAAATGCTACTTCGGGTCTTTTTTTATCTTAATATCTTGTTTGATATTTGGTGGGGATTTTGGATATGATGCAGGTCAGTATTTGGTCAATCCCAATTAGATAATTCCTCATCAGATCGTAAGAGAAAGGCTCCAGAAACATGATCTTACTCTTCTAGAAGCATCATTAGGTATATATATCTCTTGGTTTGATGTCATTCTGTGGGATTACATGGCTTGACACCGGTAACTGCTTATTTGTATTTATATTGTTTTCTTGTGGACTGAACAATCTGTTGTGAAGAATTTTAGTGATCACATGACTGGAAATTTATTGGCTACTCCATGAGTAATCAAGTCCTTGTGCACCCAACCACTTTGAGATACGATTATTTTGAAAAACTGTCTACTGAAATTACAGTTATGCCCATGTTAATAAAGTGAAATTATTTTTACACTCATCATTCCTCCAAATGTTACTCTCATTGTGGCATTTTGTTAAATAGTAACAATAGTGTTTAAGAGATCTCAAGTGCTGCATTTTGCTGAAAGTAATAAATGAATGGATTGATTTTGCTTCTTGTTAAGCTGTCTTAAGCTGAAGACGGTGAGATTTTGATTGTCGACTATAGCTACACTTTCTTGACCCCTCGTGATTCTCCTTTTTTCAGCAATGGTGCTGCTTGCAAGAAATCAAAAGACATGAACTTTATAGAGTCCTCGGATTTAAGCGCAGATCTAAATTTTGGTGATATTTGGAGTGATTTAAGGCCTTCCTTAATTTCCTCCAATATTGTCTTTTTGCATTTCTTTTCCCTATAAACAACCAAGAAAAGAACAGAGGCTATAGACGTTTTACTTGTAGTTATTTACTCATTTAGCCTTATTCTAGTGATGACACTGCCTTCTTCAAATGACAGGAGTTTTGAAAATTTTCTATTCGGTAGATTTTAACACTGCAGTTTTTGAGCTTTTGATCATTAATGGCAATAATTTTATTTCCTTTCTCTGTAGATCATTGTTGATAGTCTTCTTTCTTCAGCTTTGTGGTGACTGTTTGCTCATAGACTTTGTTTATACTTATTTGTCATCTAAATTGAGTTCAATCATTTTGATTTCACCACATTCCGTGGGAAAAAATAATGGATAACCAAATGATTAGAAGTGAAAGAATAACTTATTCCTGCAATGGCATTTTCTAATGCACACAGTAAAAGAAATTACATCAAGGAGACTAAACAAATCAATTCAATGATTAATTGAAAATGTAATGTTTACATTGAAAGATACTGTTGATAGAAAATGTAGAAATGCAATGGTTTTGATTTGCACACAGGATGGGACACCAGAAAATCCCACAGATTTAAATAGTAAAATTACAAATTTACATTTCATTTTGCTTCCTGCCATGGTATGGCCTTCTTCAGATTGCCTTTAGAATGACTTTACTGGTTTTGTGAACACCCTTTGCAGCAAGTTTCAGTATGGATCGACTTCGATACAACCTATGGCCAAACAGGTGGATAACAAAATTAAGGTCATTTAGGAAGCCTTCCACAATGCTTTCAGTATTAACTTGGTAATACAGAAGAAATACTCCAAAATGATACTTCAAGGTTTGAAAAATTCACTTAAAAATGAGCCAAAATTCACCTAATGAACTTCTCAATTATAATACAGTATACATTTTTATAAGAAGGGATAATTAGTTAACCAAACAGATTTTTCTTTTTAAATTTTTTGAAAAAAAAGGGAAAAGAAGAAGAAGAAAAGCAGTATACTCACCCCCACAAGGCAAGTCCCCAGGTAGCCAGAGTATAAAACAGCTGTCCTGCGTGCCAGATATCTAATACCTTCTCCCATTTGCTCACACCATCCAATGCTTTTACCAGAGCTGTAAATTGACAATACCATGAAAAGAATGGCACTTCTTTAGTGGAGGGCCTCTAATGCTGGTTCAAAACAAATCAGATGGAAGAGAAAGACATATGCATTGCAAGAAGGTCCCAAAAATATCAGGCATCATACCAAAAATATGAACAGGTTTCCTCAATTAGTACAACTCCAAGTATTGTAGGTAAAGGTCAGGACTTCAATATCCAAATCCTTCTCAAGGATTAGATGGATTCAGCAAGTATCAGAAAAACTGGAGGAGCCATTCAGAGTACAGTATGGAAGAATGAACTCCCAATTGACAAAGTTATTTTACTTATACTATATCTCAACCAAGCATGAAATTCAATATCTATTACGCATGTATATCTATGTAATCACCCAAATCAAATCTTTTTATAATCAGCTTATCAATAGAGGGGAGAAAATGATTTGCAATTAAATAAATAAAAAGTTCAACTAGCTTTCTCCAGTTGCCAGAAACAATAAAATACAAGTTACCATTCTTTTCTTTGACTAAATATGAGAATGGTTGTGGAAAAAATAAGTTGTACGAGCATCATTATATCTTGGGACTATAAAGGACAAAAGCATTTCAAATCATTAGATTCAACCAACTTACACTTCTGCAGCTCCTCTGGTGTCATATTCTGCAATTTGAAGGCAGGAAATCATTTGAGAAGGAGCATACCGAGTAAATCATTATGTTCAACATACCTTACTACTCCCATACCTGAGCCTTTGGATTAGATAAAATGCATTTAGCCATAAAGTTGGCAACTGCATCCACCACATGTTCCTCAGTAATAACTACATAGTTCTCATCATCAATTCCACTTCTTTCTTCGACGTTGTTGGGAACCATTTCTTCTGTGACCCAAACCCACCAACTAGGTTCCTCGTGAGAAACATTAATTAGAATTTCAGCAGAATGCATATCATCCCCTGGTCAAAGCACCCAATCTAAGTAAAGCAGGAAGAAGAAAAACAGGAGCATGGATACGAAAAAATACAACACTTGAAAACAGTTATTAAATCAAAGCATCAAATAATGGAATAATAATTAAAAAAACCTGTAGCCTCCTTAAAAGGGAATGCAATGGTATTATTGGCTGAAGCCTGTTGAATGGATTTAAGTCGAGTCAAGAAGTTTTCAGAATCCACAGTAGCAACAAGGCGGGTGTATAGCTGCAATTATCAATCAAAAAATCATGATTCCACATAAAAGAGCAACTCCATAGGTGACACTGGATAAATTACATGTTGTGGTTAGTCACATTTCCCCTTGTATGCTTTGTTCCATTACTTTTTTACGATTCAAAAGGAATGCAGTTGAAACTGAACACGAATGCACTCAATTTTAAGCCATTCCATAAGGATATCAGTAAAATTATCAATTAACTTCCAGAATAACTGTATTTTCAATAAAATAAAATGAAACATTAGTTACTAGAATCACATGGGTTTTTCCATAAATTCCCAAAGCAAAACTTTTTTCTGTCGAAGGAACAAAGATGTAACAATAACAAGAACATAATAAACCATAAACCCAATATCCTTACATTACTAAGCCTTAACCAAGAATTATTTCAGAATGTATACTAGCAAAGCTGAATACAACTATAAATGACAGATAAAAAAAGAGAAAGCCATAAATTTCTCTATCAATTTTCCTCGCTACCACAAATTCTAGTTTTCTTTTTCCTAGTGTTTAAACCAAAAATGAAATTCCCCCCAAAAAATCAAAGCCCACCAAATAAATAGCAAACAAAAACATCAATTTAATCAAGAGACCAAAAATGATCGATTCATGAAATGAAAGCACATGAGGTCACATACATCAGGAGGGCAGTCGTTTAACAAGCAAGGAGATTCTGATAAATTTTGAAGAAGTTTCAAATTCTGCTCGAGCTGATTCCTAAGTCGCCGATTCTCCGATCTTAACAACTCCAATTCTTCATCTACTGAAGCATGCTTGGTGTCTTTATCGTGATTTTCGTGGGTTTGGTTGTAGTGTTGATGGTGGTGGGTAAATTCCATGGCTTTCCAGGCAACGTCGGCCACCTCGATCACCGTCTTCGCCGCCTCTATAGCGCCGTGGCCTCCCATCAATCCGATTTCAGCTCTTTGCAAACCCTAAACCGAATTTCGTTTTGAATGATTGAATGGCGTGTCTGAAAAGTGATTTTGATTTTGATTTTTGATAGCTTGTGGATATGGAAGAAGCTAAGATAATCAACGACTAAGTGTTTGATTCTAGTTTGTGTCGTGTGAGGTCATTATTGCAAAAACTTAATTCTCCCAACAAGTCGTTTAATGTTCATCCCATGTGGACTAGGTTTGGGCTTTTTTTAATAATTAGGCCCAATAAAGAGTTGGGGTAATCTATTCATTTGGGCCGTTTATTTTAAGGCATCAGCAGTGCTAATGATGATGATACGTCGTAGAGATAAAATGAGCGGTTCCTTTGAAACGGTCGTTTACAAAGACAAGATTAAGGCCTATTTGGCTGATCACTTTGTGCTTAACCAACTCAGCTGTTCCCTATCCTCTTGGGCACAAGAAGTTAACGGTTGAGATTTCTTTGAATCATAAATCAAATAGAACACAACACAGAATAAAAACTACCCACCAAAAACTTTTCTAATACCACTTAAGCCCTTCTCCACTTCCACTGTAAGCCTTTTAGCTAGCGAAAAAGGAAATTAGAAAAAAAAAAAAAAAAAGGAAAAGAAAACTCAGTTCCGTTTTCACACTTTGAGTAGCTCTTAGAATGGCAGAAGAGGCTCAAGATAGCGAAACGCCGGTGAAAAATGAAACGGAAACGGAAACGGATTCTCCGGTAGTTATCGAGTCTCAGATTAAGGAAGCTATGCGCTCCCGCGTCAACCACTTCAAAGAGCAAGCCGAGTACATTCTCTCTCTCTCTCTTATTTTGTTCGGTTTTGATTTTGTGTATAATTTTAGTTGAAAAACAGTTTGTTCCTTGAATTTTGTGCCAACTTGTTTGTTTCTTTTTTTTTTAATTTCTGATATTTTTCATACACTGTAATCAGTAGGAATAGTGAATTTGATGATTATTTTAATTTTTGGATAATTTGTATATTGCAGTTCTTTGACCTTTGAAGGAGTCAGAAGATTGTTAGAGAAAGACCTGGGATTGCAAAAATTTGATTTGGATGTGCATAAAATATTTGTCAAGCAATGTCTACTAGAGGTGTTTTTTTTTTTTTTTTTTCAAATCTCAAAAATTCTCTCTTTTCTTTTAAGTCTCTTACAATAATAATTGACTTAAACTAAGATTATGAAGTTTTTTTTAGCTTCCCATTTACTTTAGAGCTCTGTTAAAATAAGTTTTGAGTTGGAAATTAAGTAAAGAAACAATTTTTAGGCGAGAGGAAAAATTAACTGTATCATCTTGAGCCAGGTAGTGCCGTTACAAGTGCAACCTTTGTATAGAGCTGTGGCATTGCTAATTTGGCTTTTTAATTGTATTAACTTGTGTGGAAAGGAAAAAGTACTCAATGTCATTAGTAGGCTGAAACTAGAAGTTGTCCTTGAGGATTGGAATTTGAATTTTCCAAACAAACATCTTAATATATCTGGGTGATTGGTTCGATAATGAAGCACTATTATTACAAAGGTTGAAAGTGGTGGGATTGCTGTTGCAAACTGAATGGGTTATTGTGCTTAGTTTGAATCATATCGTGACTAATTTGTTTAGGATTGATGCGGCATAAGATTTAATCATCAATCAATCTATTCTATATCATGTGGATTATTTATAGTACTCTTTTGCTTTAGAGCTGTACAGTTAAGGATTGAATTGCAGGCACAATATGGACAACTTGATATTCTCTGTACCAAATGAAATCTTATGGTATTTAAGAAACTGAAGCTTTGGAGGTTGCATTAAGAGTTCTGATATATATCTGTATTGATCTTTAAAGAGATAATCCGGTGGCTAACACCTAGAGTATCGCCCAACCGACTGAATAAATAGATCTGATTTAGGGGTGAACATGCATGTTAATTTTGTTTTGTACTTGTCCCCATCAAGACATCTACACCTCATAATTTGATATGGTTTTTTGTTGTTGCTACTGCTGCTGCTGCTGTGAACAGATGGTTGGTGGTATCTGAATATTGGAATTTTAATGCTTTATATTTCTCTATATCAGTATTATTATACTGGGTTACCAAACTCCAAATATTCATCCACTTTAGTCACATGTACTTCTTGTTTGATCCATATGTTTTTTCATTCTAATGGTAGAGCTTAGAGGGAGCTGTTAGTGACACTGCTTCCAAGGATTCTGGGGAAACTGGGGAAAAACATTCCCATTCAACAAAAAGGGATGCAGCAGAATCTCCTGAGGGACTTGAATCAAAAAATGATATAAAAGAACCTTGTTCCGAGGATGAGGAGAAACTGGAAGACTCTCCTGTAATGGGCCTTTTGACAGGGAAAAAATCCATTAAATCAGAAACTGAGGAAACTCCAGTTAGTAAGAATAAAGTTCCAAGTGAGAGCAGCATAAAGAAAGCCTTATTGAAGAGGGCTTCCTATATCAAAGCTAATTCTGAGTATGCTACCATCCTTTTCTTTTTTGTGTTTGTTTATTTTGTTTTTTTTGAAATGGGCCTTTTTTTGTTGTTGTTTATTCTTATTTAGTACTGTGCTTTTCTTCATGTGCTTGAATGTTCAGGTTCATGTGCTCATGATTTTCTTTTTTGGGTTCAGTCCATCTTCACTGGTTATTTTTTGTTGCTCATTTGAATTAAGCACATTATATCATTTCACTTGTTTCCTTTCAGGGAAGTTACAATGGCTGGACTTCGACGACTTTTAGAAGAAGATCTCGGACTTGATAAACATACACTTGATCCCTTCAAGAAATTTATAACCAAGCAGTTAGATGAGGTGAATATTAGTTGTTCAGTCTTTAGCTTCCACAGGTGTACCATAAAGTCTAACTTTTCTGAGTATCTGTTGTTTATTAGATAATAGAATCTGCTGAAGTTTCTGAACCTAAGAAGAAAAGTATAAAAAATAATTCTCAAGGCAAAGCATCTGCAAAGAAGAGGACTAAAGAGTGTTCAGAATCTTCAGGTAGTGAGGGTGATGATGAGGATGAAGATGAAGTAAAACCAAAGAAGAAAATTGTTCCAAAGCCACAGATGCTGAACTCTGAAGGGTCTAAAAAACGAAAAAGAATTGAAAAGGAAACTAAAGTATCTGGAAAGAAGCGGACAAAGCCTGTGGAAAAAGTAGCAAAGGACAGTAGTGATGCAGACGACAGTGGAAATGCAACCGAAGATAGTAATTCTCAATCATCAGCTGAAAAACCAGCCAAGGTCTCTAACCCCTTTATCTCCAATAAACACACATGCACTGGAAAGGAAAATAAATAAATAAGATGTGTAATCCTAAAAGTTTGTTTAGTAAATTATTTTATTTCATCTTCTTGCAGAAAAAGGAAGCTCCAACTCCAGCATATGGGAAACGTGTGGAGCATCTAAAATCTGTAATCAAATCCTGTGGGATGAGGTTTCTTCTCTTGCTATTTACAAGCTAAATTATGACTTTATTGAGTTTTGGGATCTTAACATTCTTTATTTCTTTTGCAGTGTGCCTCCTGTTGTTTACAAGAAAATCAAGCAGGTGCCTGAGAACAAACGTGAGTCACAGCTAATAAAGGAACTGGAGGAGATACTTTCTAGAGAGGGATTGTCTTCAAGCCCTTCTGAAAAAGGTACTTTTTTTATTCTACTCCTGGTGATAGTTTCTATTTGCTTTTTCACTGATCATATATTGTGGAAGCTGAACATCAGGAAGCATCATTCCTTTACCCATCCCCTTTTTTATTGTGTTCTCTCTTATCCCAAAAGGATGAAATGAGTGAAAGGTTATTTAATTACTTTCTAACAAAAAATTGTATTCATTTCTCATGCCAATAAATCCCTTATGCACAAGGAGAATTATTATTCTTGTTAACTTGTAATGGTGTGGGATGGCCATCACTTTGTTGTGTAATCCAGGGAGGAGAAAGCCTCCTAATAAACATCGAACTCTTTAAAAGCAATATATATATATATATATATATATATTTTCTTTTCCTTCTGGCATCAGATATTTTATTGTTAATTGCTTGTTAGTTGTTACTGTATTATGTTTCCTGCAGCAATTTCATTGAATGGGGGAGAATTAAACCTCTGTCTATGATTCTATATAAAGAAATTAATATATCTACGAGGATCTTACAGTTCGTCTGGTTAAATAGGAAAGCATAATAACTTGTACACTTCTGTTTTGTTGAAAATGATAAACTTCCTTTGTTATCATTTGTTTGCATGTTCTATAATTATTGATTTGATGGTGTTGGTAATTCTAAATGTGGAGGTACAATTTTTTGTGAAATGCTGATTAGGTTACAGTCTAATTTGGTGTTTAAGTAGAAATCTAGGCTTAGAAGATGCAATAAGCATTTGGGCATAGAGAGGTCATCAGTTTATATAAACTTGGGACTCGGGTGCATTATTTGCTGCTCCTTAACTTTTGTATCCTCAGAAATCAAGGAAGTCAGAAAGAGAAAGGAAAGAGCAAAGGAACTCGAGGGCATTGACACGAGTAATATTGTGTTGAGTTCACGTAGAAGGTCTACAACAAGTTATGTACCTCCTCCAAAGCCCAAAATGCCAGTTGAAAGTGGTAGTGATGATAGTGAAGAAGATGATGATGATGATGGCAACGATGATGACGATGACGAGGAAGAAGAAAATGATGAAGAAGATGGTGGAGAAAATGATGGGGATGATGAAAGCCAGAGTGAAGAGGGTAAGTAATAATGGATAACTACGACTCATTTTGGTTCAAAATGGGTAATAACATGAGGTCCAATATAAGTGGTCTTGAGATTCGAGAATATTTACTTGCAATAAATTATTGTTTATGGTACCTCCAATATTTCACCTGTTTAAGTTCCCTTTTATGATCTCCTCTCTCTTGTATGCAGAGAATGGGGAAGACAGCGATTGAATGCTGGATAAGCCAACTCACGAGTTGATTGATGATAGATACCCAGACAAATTAGAGTATATGGGATCGTCTGTTCTAATTATTTAGTTCCAATTATCTTTGTTTTTTTTTTTCCTGCTTTATATTGGGTTTAGGAACATATAGCTTTCATGGAGAATTTGTTTGCAGTTCCTTCCTTTAGAATATCCTCCTGTAGCTGATTTGGTGACTTGTAGAAGGGTATCTTACCCTGAAAAGATTAGCTTCAAATATAAAAACAATGGTTCTGTTTCTTGAAGTATGTTATTTGGTTGAAGCCAACTGGCCTAAAAGGTCTTTTATGGGTTTATTTTTGCGTACAAGTAAAATTACGGCGGAAATCAACAGTTAGATGGCATTTGTTTGAGGCAAATACTTGCTAAATGAAGTCCAGAACTGTTGTATGCTTATTTTTTTATTTATTTTTTATTTTTAAATTGTTTTTGCTCTCTAAATGTGCATGTATTCCTCAAGCGCGTGTACAAACAGGACACTTTTGAGGTGTTTTTTTTTTAATCTTCTGAGGGGCAACAAGATCTATATTCTTATTCTACCAGCTGAAAACTCTGATCCGTAAAGAGGAATTCCATAATCCTATGGAATTCATTTATAAATATTCACCTGTTGTATCTAGTATGAATGACAATCTATTCAGCATTCAATAATTTTAATTATTGGAAATTTGTAATGTTTGGATCTAATTAATAAAATTTGCAAATGAATTCTAAATTTAATTAAGGTTATATGTCTGTAATAAATATATAAGCTTATAAGATTACAAATTGATTTCACATTTAATACTTAAAATTCATTTATAAATCAAAATTCACATCAAACTTTATGTATATCGGTCCATTTTCATTTAGGAGATGCTTAAATTCCATGTTCATTTTTACTGCCAACCAAAACATGGTCTAAATGTGACATTTTATATATCAGACACCAGAAACGCAAAATAGAGTTGCATATTAACAATGCTCCAGTACTGTTTCAACAATGTATGAACAGGTCTTGCCTAGACATACATGTTAAATGCAGTATCCTATTGCAAGAATCCAGATTGTCTCTTGACTAAGCATTGCAGCTCAAAATTTGACAATAATTTAAGCAATTCACAAAGAGAAGGATAAATTTAGAGGATATAATTATTTGATCATCTAGGCTGGTTATACATGCATTTTTATGTATGGGATGCCTGCCTTAGTGACTCGAGAAATAGGGCCTATCAATCTCTATGAATGAGAAAATAGCTCTTCAAAACTGAATAATCAAGTGCAGCAATGTATCTTGTGCTGCCAAAAAATAATAAGCACATAATTTTAGATGCCTGCTACGCTTCAAGAGACAAATTCTGAGAATCTTTATGTCTATCGTTCATGGCATTATGAACTCAGTTCCCTCTCCATCTCTGAAAGAATTCGCCTCACTTCATTTGCAAGATCCATTACATGTTTGTCCTTGACTCCTATGCAAAAAGATGATAAAAATGAATGGTTATTGCTGGAAGAAATCACAGATGCGGATAACTGTTAAGCGGAAATAACTTCTACAGGTAAATCTCAGGAGAATTTTACCAATTTCAACAAGAGCCATTTCAAGGTTGAAAAGGTAGTCTCTGTTAGGTCCTGAGGGCCCTTCAGCATGAGCAATTTGTCTGCACAAATAATTCGGTGATTTCTTCCATATGAACCATACTATGGTCTACCGGCACATAATTACCTACAAATATCTATCAATAACTAGGGATTTAAATGAGTCAAGCTACTTAGTGAGCTATTCAGGCTCACGTTGCAAAATATTCAAATTTGACTCATTTTTAGTGAAGTTGAGCTTGAATTCAAATAACTCAAGTAGGGATTTAAACCAATTCGAGCATTATAGTTGACAATACTTGACCTAATTGGCCCATGAGTCTAATTGAATATCTATTATTCTAATATATTTTATATTATATATAATATTTAAATAATAATTTCAAGAGCACAAGCTCATTTGAGATTAGTAAATAAAATGATGTAAAAATACTAATACTAGTTGGGGCGAACCAAGTCAAACTCAGAGTATTCAAGTTTCCTATCGAGTTAAGTTCAAGTATTATGATAAATAAAACTCAATAGAGCTTGAGTTTTTAATCTAGTCAAGCTTGAGTATTATTGATTCAACTTGGCTTTATTACACTCCTACCAACAGCCATGAGAGATGGAGCAACTTTCTCGACTATCCTAATTTATTAGTGAAGTTACTTCAATAACATGGTAAACCAAAGGCTTTAGATTATCTGGTGATCCAGACTTCTGAACATTAAAATACCTGGTAATTAACCTATATAGTATTTTGACTTAGATTTTGATTTTGATTAGAGGGTCATAGGTGCAAAAGCAAGGCGCCTCATATATTAAGAAAAGTTAAAAGAAAATCAGATTCAAGGTTTTCCAAATTGAATTGCACGCAAAATGGAGATTTTTTAGATCCAAAAGCACAAATTTAAGATGCATACTTGGCTATGTCTTCAAGAGGTGCTGGCCCCAAGTAATTTTTGTTATGCTTCTCATCTGGTGATCCTATATATCTGAAAAAAGGATGTGTCAATATTAGAACTGATTAAATTTGTGAAATCAATGTAAATAAGACAATATAATAGTAAACTAATTGTGGTTTGTGGTACTTACACCATTACTCCTGAAATAGCTGGAGTTGTAGCTGTGGGCTCCTGGAAACAAATTTCAGAAGATGCTTACATGATTTATAAATCTACAATTATATTGACATTCGGAACTTACAGTGAAGAAATCAAGGTAAGCCTTCTGGTCATACTGCTTCTCCCTCACTTCCAAATACTGTAGCTCACAACAATGAAACAAAGGGACTGTTAGGATAATATAAATTTGAGAGGATGAAAATGGCAAAAATGATAAAGAAAGGTGCAATATAAATGCATATCATATATCAACATAAAAGCATATCTTGATACACAAAAACACAAGACAGTGATAATGGTATTGGCATTTGTAAGATAGAGCAAGTATATGGTGAACATTCAACATCAAAAATGATAATGGAAAGGAAGAAATCCTTTCCACCTAATATAAGAGTCAACTAACAATTAAAGAAGTTGACTTGAAACCATACCGTTAATGCAGTTTCTTCATCTTCCTTATTGGAGATCTTGTATGCAACTCCCCACTATGATCCCGGAAAATTAGAAGAAAAATTAGAAATCTACCTCATGTATCAGTGTCATTCAGATTATTTGTAACTCATAACATAATATCTCCTATTGAACATGAAGATGTATTCCAGCAAGTCAAGAATTATCAATAGATTGCTAATTTTACAGGCAACAAATGACCCATGAACATAATTCTCAAATAGGCATATATGCATATATTTGAAGTGTGTGTTTCTTGCTGGTTTACCGAAGAAATTACATCACATTGAAAGATAATATGTACTCTTTCCGTACCAAAAAGATAGTTCTATTTCATTTTATAAGTGAATTAAGAAATTTAGTCATTTTTAATTGATCACATTAATTTTGTTATTTTCTTCCTAAAATACCCCTATTTAAAATACTCATATTATATATTTTCCAATTTTTTTTTTTTTATTTTCTAATATTTACAATAATTAAAGTACTTCTATTTTAAGTTAAGTTTATAATTTCAATATAGAAAAATAAAAATATAATTAATATGTGTGATAATATTAATATAAATTAATGAAGGGTATATTTGATATTTACCTACTAAACTAACATTTAAAAAAAAAAAACAAGATTATATTTTGGGACGGACGAAAAAAGAAAACAAGACTATCTTTTTGGGACGGAGGGAGTACATTATTTTCTTATACACCTACTCTTGGAAGAAAAATAGATGTGTGACAATGCAAGCAAATGTCCAACGAGAAGGAATAACATTGTTGAGTTATTAAAACATGTTGGTTGATTCCAGAAAAGAAAAACTATTTTTCCCTTTTGATTAAAAAATTTTACACAATCAGAAGTTTAAAAATGATATATCAAAATGATTGGTCACAAAGTGAGAGAACCCTCCTCCATTGCATAAATTCACACCAACCCATTCCATAAACCTGTGACCTGTCCAATAATCAAATTTCCTCCATTTACTTTTGGCATTTGCATTCAAATGATCCATTTAAACAAAAAATTATTTTTTATTTAAGCAGATAAATATGCTGGAGATATGCATCATAGACCCATAGAAACACTATATACTATTGTTAAAACTTTAAATTGCTATTGGAAAACAACTGCAAGACTGAGTGACTGGTAACTTAGATTCAAAATCTTTAAGCAATCACAAAAAAAAAACAGTTTAAGAGTCGAATTAAAAAAAAAAAAAAAGTGGATATAGATGAATTTATCAAGAAGCTCACACAGACTTCTCCATCAGCAGGTTCTAAAGTAACAGTTCTTCCAGGAAACTCTGGAGTCCCTCTATGGTCAGTACTGCCTATATATAATAATAAAAACCCAGAAAAGCATTTCACTATTAAGTAACAATACGATAACAAAATACAACATTTACTAGGTTAAATTAGATACCTTGGTAGAAGACACGGCGATAGCCTTTGATGAAACCAACAAGACGATCATCAAAGTTAAAGCCTGCTTTCCATATAAGAGAGCCATACCCAAATACCCACATCACCATTTTTCTCTATTGGGTCTATCTCTTCCTTTGTTTTTTCTCCCTCTCGAGAATGACTGATGAGAAGTCTGACAGAGGAAGGGGCTGCCAGTTGATCCAACTGGAGAACTATATACAAAGCACAGTGGCAATTCTTAGAGACACAGAAGGATCCAAAATTAACGGCCAACAAACATGTTTATTTTGGGCCTGATTGGGCCTATCTAAAATATAAATTTAGTTGATGATATCTCTCATTAATATAAAAATAAGAACAATTGATATGACCAAACCAATCGAATTAGATATGATTACATTTTATATTCTCTCATTTAAAAAAAAAAAAAGAATGAAATTATTAGTCTCATAATTTTCTCTTGATTATAGTATTTGATGATCAATAAATTATTAGTCCAATGACACTACTTTAATTTATCCTTCCATTAATATTAATAAATTTTTTATTTATAAATTTTAACTTAATAATATTAAAATTATAAAATTATAAATTTAAATTCATAGTTGAATGTGATTAATTAATAAAAAAAAATAATGAATTTTTTTTATACAATTCATAAACTATTTTTTTTTTTATAAACTCCATAAAATTATTAATTAATTTAATGGAACAAGAGCAATATATAGGAAATAGGAATCAAATCAGCATGATGTTTGCTTGGCATACCTCAATTTAGATCACATAATTCTATAATTCTTATGCTATTATTTGTTCTTTCTTTGATATATGTTAAAACATGCACTTTTTTTTTTCATTAAAGCACATGGCTACATGATGCCAATATAATCCAAAATATAATGGGCATAAGATTCATATTCTTTTTACATTCAAACAACCTGAAAGGGCTTCTGCTACAATTTCTTAGCAATTAGCATTTAACTAACTTCTAGTTCTAGGTGTGTTTTTTGAGCATATAGATCAAACAATGGAATCTAGTGCATTTCAATAAAACCCCTAAATTGAGTACTTATTATGCTTTGTAATTAATCATCTACACTTTATTATTTAGGTTTTAGCTCATTGTCAATGATAAGGTTTCTACTTCCACCTGCTTTGTCCCAGTTTGATTCCCCACAAAAGTTGTACTGTATTAAGTTTGAGGCAGTATATAGTAATTAATTAGTTAAATGACTCTTCTAACAATTCCTTTAAAGTGAAATAAGTTTAATGGTTAAAAACAATTATCGATGATAAAATTTGATTATAAAATGATTATTTTTTAAAAACAAATTAAATTCATTTAAAAATAAGTTAATGAAAAAAAAAAGTAAATATTTTAATGAAATTATATTTAATTATAACTTATAATCATCACAAGTGATTTATTAAAATTCTCACTTTTCATTAATTTGATTTATTTATAATTTTATATAAATTATTATTTTTTAATTAATATTTTTAAGACATTCGTTAGGAAAACTTTAAATTAAATTAAAAATGAATGATTAATTTTGTTTGAGTATCTTTGATAATATATTTTTATTTTGTTTTGATAGATATCTTGTATTTTGTTTCTAACTCAATAAGTAATAATGGAAATTTTATATGCGCATACACGTACATATTTAATAACAATATATAAATATTAATTTTCTTTTTGGATAAAGAGATAATCGAATCATAATTTATTATATATATCATATATACACTCATTATTATATTATATCTTGATTTGTTATAAATATTAAATTTTAATAATATATATATATATGTAAAATAATAAAATTTTTTGCTCAGACCAAGTTTACGTGGGCTCCCATGAAATTTTAGAGATAAACCTAGCTCGGCAATGCAGAATCTCTAAAAGAGGTTTCCAGGTCACTGTGTTAATTTTATCTGGCCATATGTCCAAGTTACTGAGAATTTGGTTCTTCTGTACGTTCTATAGGATCCTTGAACGAAGCTGTCTATTTCAGGGAATTTTCTCATATGATATGACATAAAATTCTCATAAACAAAAGAAAACACATTGCTAGTGCATATTCTATAGTACTGGTTATTACAAGACATTACATAATTAGATCCATTAATTTTTCTGCTTTTCTTCCTTTCCCTATCAACTAAGTAATAATTAATATAAATGAGTATTTAATTCAGTAATGTTAAATTCATTTTTATAATTATACAATTTTGAGCTCAAAATATAGTGGAAATAAATTTACTATAAAAAATTAAAATTAATTAGCAAATTAAATAAATAATATTATTTTTTATTTAGTGATATTAAAGTCATCTCTTTAAAATTATAAAATTGCGAATTCAAATTTAAGTCAAAATCATATTAATAGAAGAAAAATTAAAGAGTAATTAGTTAATAATTAAGAAAAAGAAAATAAAGCCTGCATAGGCATTTATAATTATCTGGTGATACAAAATCTCAAAATACATTTTAATTAGTAACCAGTGAGAGCTATTATATTGTAAATATATATATATATAGTCCCATATTTATGATATTAATACATTAATTTCTCAAGTTGACATTACTGGAATATTGTTGGAGGTTCCATGAGCTCCATTATCGATATTGATTGATGATAATGACTTGGTATTAGTATCAGTGAGTGGCAATTCTTTCTCATTTGTCAATGGTGGTGTTGCTGAGCTTTTCTGATCCTTGCTTTTACCCCACACAACAGTGTAAAGCCCAATAACTATGACAATTGCTCCAATTATACTGAAACAGATTAATAAAAAAAAAATTAAGAAACATTAATTACCATATATAATGCTCAAAAATTGGATTAACAATTAATTTTAGTATCATATATATTACCTTCCAACGTGAAGTTGCTCAGCTAAAATTATGGTTCCCAGGACTGCAGTGATGATCATGCACAGAGGACTAAATGAGGTTACAAACACAGGGCCTCTTTCCTTAATTACCATTCCTTGCACATAATATGCAATTCCAGAGCAAACCACTCCCTAATTACGCAATTAATTATATATTAGTGTCAAATTAGACTATACAATTTTTTACTTGCAAGTTCCATATCAAATGTATTTTAACAGTAGTCTTGTTTATGAGTTGAATTCAGATTTGAAAAGTGCTCAATATTATTAAAAAAAAATGATCGGTCTAATTCATAATTTTCTATATAAATTAAGATTCACAATTTAACTCGAAAACAATTTTGCTTATGACTTAAAAAATATAAAAATAAAAATGGTGAACTCACAGTGTAAGCAGCAGCAAGAAGCCTAGAATCAAAGCCTATTTTCCAAGCACTAATGTCACGTTCCATGACAAACGACACAGCTGCTCCTTCCACCATACCCGCTAAGCAAATCAAAGCTGTGAGAGAGAGCTCTGCTGGGTATTTCTTCAACGTAAATGACTGAAAATTAACCAAATTAAAATTAAAATTTTAGTAATTAATTAGTTAATTTCAATTAATTAATACCACCTTATATAAAAATCTAAATAATTAATCATTAATAACTCACTTGCAATATAAAGAAACTTGACCATCCACAGCAACTGGCTAAGAGCAATAGTGTCCCAGTAACCCAATGTTGATCATTAGGTTGAGTAGTACTGCTACTTCCATGGTGGCTTCCTCCATTTGACCTTATAAAATCAATTACTGGACCTTTGTATAATGTCATAACCATTGCTCCTGCAACTGTAACACTTGTTCCCATAATCTTTGCTATATCATGTACTCTCTTTACATTCACCCTCTCTAACCTGTAATAATATTTATTTTTTTCATTAGATGTCGGAATTTAAATCCTTATAATCGAAACAGACGTTTAATTATTACATCACGATTTTAATAAATTTTGCGATAAATAAATTAGGATATATGTTATATGCAAAATATAACAAAGAAATTAGAAAGATTGTGAATCATTTTCTTTTTCTTTCAAGGCAAAAATTATTGAAAAATAGAAAAGATGATGTTGGCATCTATATAAATTTGTAATGTTTGAATCACATGTGGGGGTTGATGTGACTTGGAATTAGTGGGCTAATGTCCTATAATATAAATGTTGTTGGCCCCTACTCAGGGACACATCTTTGTCATTAGGTCAAGTGCACAACACATAATTATATACATAAACACACTATAATTATAGTTAATTTTACCTGAAAATAATTGCCATTATAAAGGTTATGGCAGGAAGGACATTGACTGATGCAGATGCAAATGTTGCTGATGTGTATTTCATTCCCACATAGTACAAATTTTGATCAAGCACTGGCCTGCAGATTTCCCATACATAAAAAAAATAAATAAATAATATTTAATTAAAATAATTAATTGATAACAAATTATTATTATTAATTTCAAATGGATAATTATTATTTTTTAAATATTAGAAAAATAAATTTAAAATTAAATAATTCAAGTTCACTCGTTACTGCAAATAACTTATTAGTAGATTAAAAAATAATTGAAAAAACAAATTTTATTTTTGTCAATAGAATCAATAAATCATATAATAAGTAAAATATTTAATTAGTTCTTCTTTATCATCAACATGTCACTCATCTCAAATCATAAAAATAGAAAAAGAAATAAAATTGCTTGAAGTATAATAGAATCAAATATAAGGATTGAATCGGTTCGGTTTAGTTAATTTGAATGATTATTATCAAATTAAATTAATATTTTTTGTTTGAAAAATTTTCAAACCAAATCAAATTATCATTATAATTAAATTGTCGGTTTCAATTTAATTTGATTCGATTTGTCAGTTTCAAACCAATTATTTTTTTTTAATAAATTATCATTATTTTATTATAAATTTAGAAAAAAAAATAAAGTATCAGTAATAAAAAAATTTCAAAAATAGTTCAATATTGTACAATTCAAAACTTATCTATTTCATTAATTAACATCCCGAAACTTGGATTTTTTTTCAAAAATTAGACTTTATTTATTTATTTTTAAATTAATTTTTATGAATGGTCTAAATTAATATTAGGTTAAAAAAAATATGATTGTATATAAAAGAAAATCAAATATATTTAATTATAATATTAATATATATATATAATTTTGATTTAAAATCGAAAAAAAAATGTTCAAACCTCAAATCAAACCAAATTTTCTATTTATTTTATTTTTCAAACCAAACTAAATAAATTATGAAACTATCAATTTCGGTTTGATTTGGTGTGATGAGTTCAATCGATTTAGCTTTCACCCCATTTTATGGTTAAATATCATATATATATATATATATATATATAAATATAATTATGAAGATTTCAATAATAGATAAGATATATATATATAATTTTTATATTATCATATAATTTTGTATAAATATATGAAAATATATATACATACATGTATAAACAAAGAAAAGAGAGGAAGTGTAATTAATTTAGAGCATTACTCTAGAAAACCAAGCACCATTATTCTTAGGAAGATAGGAAGTGTCATCTTCGGCCTTATTTTTCTGCACAAAAAAAAAAAAGAAAATCAAGAAAAAAAAATATTATTCTTCGTTTCTTCTATTAGCTATAGGTATATCATGCATATACTAATTAACTAAATCCAAGAAATTAATGAAAAAAAGATATATTATAGAGAGAGCGAGAGAGACCTTTCAAGAACAAGTGCAAAAGGGGCTATAACAAGAGTAGCAACTACATGGCGATATACAGAAAGTATATAATGGCTCATCCCATGCTTCAAACAAACCATAGTTATTATATACATTCCTGCATATCCGAATTGAAGAGAGACCATTGCCAAGAATGGCTTTGCTTTGCTCAGCCCTTTGCACGCATTCATTATTCTACATGTGCTCTGGTCTCCCATTTCTTTCTCTCTCTTTAACTTCTAATGAATTCTATTTGCATGCCAAACCTAATATGACAACTGCCCTTTTTATAGCAAGAAAAGCCAAATAAATAAATGAAAAAAAAAACTAAAACTAAAAATAAAAGAATAAAAAAATCTAAAACTAAAAATAAATAAAGATATGTAGTACCATTTTTACTTATAGTACTTGTATATCCTGTGGATACTGGAGCTTACAAAGGTTTGAAATATTTGTTCAATCTATAATTTTTTTTTTTTATATAAATTGAGATATGGGACTCGATTCACGAACATATTTAATGGAATTTTTTTTAAGATTATGAAGATAATAAATTATTTTTAAAATTATGAGATTTTAATTCAAATTTTAATCAAAATTAAATTTACTTAAAAAATTTAATATTTCTCCTGGAGTGTGCTTACTCCTACATTAGTTTTTCAATATTCCTTTATCCAATAACAAAAATTAAAACACACGCACTTATTTATTATATATATATTCCAGAGCAAATAGATTCCTGATTTTTGGTTTGATATGTATAGCTAGAATCTATACAAATAATTTAAAAAGAAGAGGGAAAAAAAAAAGAGTTTATGTGGATCTCTACGAAAATGATGCTTTTCTAATTATTTATTTCTTTGTTTCTTTAAAAAAAAAAAAAAAGAAAATTGTTTTTATGAGATCAATCAATGGTGCGGTTTTAGTTCATCCACCAACTAAATAAAATTGAGGATAAGTGCTCAAATATACGCCGTGGGTTTGCAAAGAATGGGTGCTCTGAAGAGTGGATTCCATTTCTAAAATGATGATTGACCCAACCGTTCAATACTATTAATTAATTTATATTAATTTTGACCTTAATCCTAGTAAAACTTAGTGGAAATGACGTTGGTAGAAATTAATTAAAATTGCTTAGCCATGGAACTATTTAAATTATCTAGGAATGAAAAAGTTTCCTTCAAACTCTTACTTGTAAAAGTATGTTTATGTGGTATTAATGACTTAATATCGAATAAGTATCTCAATAATTAAGTATTTGTCGACAATTAACAAACATAAAAATTTTAATTATAATTAAATATTTGTCTATAATTATAAACCCAAAAAATATAAACTCTTATATTTTAATTCTTGAGAGTCCAATTGATCCTATTTCCTTTAAAAAAATTTCAATATATTAAAATTTACTTTAAGTACTATATAAGAGGTTGAGGTTGACAATTATTTGATATTTATCTTATTGATAAATGGATAATATAAAATTTGATTAGTTAATAAAGTGGGTAAATTACTTCTTATTTTTTATTAAAAATTTAAATTTAGGAATCAATATCTAGAAACAATACTTAAATAATATATAGGTTGAGTATAAAGGCATATCATTAAACTCATTAGAAGAGAGAATTTAATTTCGATAAATATAAAAATTATTCTGAGAATACACAGAGAAAATGAAAAATGAAAAAATTAGATATATATATTTTAAATTATTTAACTTTGCATATTGGGTTATTTTTTTTATGAGAAAATTAATATCACAGGGACCTAATTAAGCTGACTCAGTTCCATTGCTTTCCAAATGATTATCTCAAATGTTTGTTATCAAATTCATATTCTCATTCCAATATAATATGCATTTGCTCAATCTCTCCATTATTATTATTATTATTTTTTGGTTCGTATGTTGTACTTTAATATTATATGCCCTTTTTTTTTTTTATCATCTTTCCTTATCTTAATGTCCTTTCATATGTATATATTATATTCTTTTTCTGGGTAGGAACGAATGAAAATCACCAAATTTTTAGTTTATAGATTTTACTTCTTAGCTAGTTCTATATATAACCACTATTTTTTTATTATTTTAATGCAGTTGAACAATATTATAGGCTATTTTTTATATTAATTTATTTTTTTAATTAATAATCATTATATATCATGAAAATTTTCTAATTTGGTGATAATTATTAGGATAGAGGTTATTATATTTACCCTATAGTCCATAAAAATATTTTAATTCATTTAATATTATATTAATTTATATAATTCATAATATTATTTTGATTATTTTTTTATATGAATAAAAATTATTAAATTTATTTTGTTATCCAAACCACTTAATTTTTATTTTTTTAATAATTTTTCTAACAAATATTATAAAAATATTTTTTAAAAGCGATTTTTTCAGGTAAAATATAGTTATTTAAACAGTTATTTCAGATAAATATAAATAAATTAAAAGATAAAAAAGTAAAGATTTTGATAGACTCATATTTCATTAGAATTACTATCATCTCGAGTAATAGGTCATCAAAATCTTTACTTTTAATCATTTAATTTATTTTTAAATTTATTTATTTAATATTATCTAAATTTTTATTTTTTAATCAATATTATCATATAGTAGTTAGAAAAATATATTTTTTTTAAGTATTGAATAGGACGATTTCCTACAATTTAAGTTAAGATGAAGTGGCTTCTTTCATTATTTTTTATGCTTTTTAGCATGTATATGACGCATGATGAGTTGCCTAAAATTATTAATAAGATATCTAGGGCCAAGAAAATGGACTATTTATTTCTCAAAAAAAGAAAAGGGACTATTTTCAAATAGACAATAAATAAATAAATAAGCAAAAGCAAATGGATAATTATTTGAAAAATTAAAGTTATATTATATATAAGGGAGAATAAAATATTGAAATAGCATTTTTGTACACAGAATTAAAACAGATACAGATGGGAAGATAATGGCCAAAGAAAAAAAAGTTTGTGGTTTCGTGTTTGGATTCCAATGAGAAGAAGAAAACAGGTTGGTGGAATCCCACATTCTCAAATGGGAACCATTTTTAAAGATTTCATATGCTCTGCAACTGCACCTATTTTCATCTTCTTCTCTTTTTATGGAAAAATTTGTGGCTATGGATCAATTTTTCATTCTTCTCATCTTTCATTTGGCTTTGTTTATTTATGTGTACTAATTAATTATTAATTAGTCATGAGTATGGTTTTGATTATATTTTTTAATTATTTTTTAAAATATCTTAACATAATGACATAAATGTTATTATTAAATTTTTTTATTAATATCAGATATAATTTTTAATAACAAGGATACATAAAAAATACAATGGCGTTAAAAATAATTAATAAAGTGATTTAATATAAAATTATTTTTTAAAAAGGTTATTTGACACATAATTAACAATTTTTTCTTGAATACTGCTTCTATATATATATATAAGGTTTGTGCTCGGCTTAGATGCTCTTTATAATTAATGGATGATGACTAATAATCAACATTAAAATGTATATTAGAATATTTTAGTACTATAAGTTATATATAATTTTTTTTAGGATTAATTAAAAATTTTACATATATATATATATTTAAAAATTTTAGAAAATTAATTAAAAATTTTACATATATATATATATATGCATGTATTTAAAATTTTTAGGAGGATTATGTTTACTCTTAGTCCCTATTATTACACCCTTGACAGTAAGATTTAGAAATATTATTCTAGTTGATGTAAATAACCCTTTCCTCTTTATGAATTCTAAGTTTCTAGTATGCCCAAATTGTTTAGGGGTGTGCAATTGGTCGGTTTGATTTTTAAAATTGAATAAATTGAATTATAAATTTTTTTAGAAATCAAATCGAATTGAATTTTGAATTGAAGTGAACCGAACTAAAAATTTTTCAAATCAAATCAAATCGAACTAATATATTTCGATTCAGTTATTCGGTTATTTCAATTTTTAAATAAAACAAATATATATATATATATATATATATATATATATATATATATTGGTTGGTTTTGTTATTTTAGTTTTTTTTTTTTTAAGAAAATTGAATCAAATTGAACTAACCGAAATTTTAAAAAAATTAATCGAATCGAACTGATCAAACTAAAAAATTAACCTAATCAAACTGATCAAACTATCTTTGGTTCGATTGTCTCAGTTTTTTTTTCACTCCCATATCGAATAATAATAAAATATATAAATAATTTATAAGTAAATGAATGTAAAACTTAATATAATTCAATTGATTTTGTGTAATTGGATTTCAATATTTGTCTATTGAGGTATTAGAGTTAAAAATCTCACATCAAATAATAAAAACAAAATATATAAAAGACTTAAATTAATTAATTTTATTCAAATAGATTCTAATATTTGTTTACTTATAAATTTATATGTATGATATCATGTCTAATCAAAATTTTATTTTTAATTAATCTCTAGCCACAAGTTTCACCTATATATAATCAGGTCTTGTTTTTTTATTTTTATTTTTTCACCCTCACTCATGTATGCATATATATTCATATTCTTATTGCAACTAACAGAGAAAATACAATAAAGAGGGCAAAGGTCGCCCACTAGAATCAAATCAAGGTTGACATTTATGCTTATCTCTATTACATGAACTTGTCATTCTTTCATTTTATTCATTTGGGTCCTAAAATAAAGAAGCAAATACTTTTATTCCTTCTTCATTCATATTTTCTTGCCAAACACTATACTCTATTTTTCTTTTCTTTTCTTTTCTTTTCTTTTTTGGAGGGACTCTGTATTTCAATTCACAGCTAATTAAAAGTGAATTGACTAATCGGGCAATTAATGTTTCTTTTTTACATTATTTTGGAATATATTCAGGCTGTTTTTAGATCCATATCATCGATGCTATATTAAAAAGTTTAAAAGTAGGAAATACTTTCTCATCTACTAAAAAAATAATTGCTATTAAAAGGAAAAAAATTATAAAAAAATTTTACTAACAAAAAAAATAATTAAAAAATGTTCAACACTTAATAACTCATAATCCACAATTAACTTAAAAGTATATTTCATAATATAAGAAATCATAAGATAAAAAATTAAATAAATAAAAAGTATGTTTATCAAAATATACATATAAAGGAAATTTTTTAATAAAAAAATAGAAGAGAATTCAATTCTCACTAATAAAATTGTTTAGGTTTATAAAAATGATGTTGCCACACTTTAGAAGAAATACTGATAGTGACTTTCTTCTATTAAGTGCCTTGAAACGAATTTTGGTTTGTCAACTTAAATTTCATATCAAATGGAAACTAAATCAATTCAGTATAACTATCATAACAAATTAACAATTACATATATCTATTATTAAGGGATGGAGTTAAGTGCATATATAGTTTTAAAAAATAAAATTGATGTACCTATTGCTTTTTTCCCCCTCTTTTCCATTGGAGATCTATATTATATATAGCAGTATATCCATCAAGGTATATAATAAATGATCTTGAACCTAATTACCAATCAAAAACTATGTTATCTGCTTAATTTCACCTTTAATGAACCTATATATGGAGCAAGTTGGCTTTCAAAGTTCCACTAATTAATTTTACATTTTTTTGATAAGTTAGTAAGTGGTTTTACATTTTTTTGATAAGTTAGTAAATGGTTGGCGGAGGTGTATATCAATTCGAATCATTTATTTCATTTAATGTTTTATCTTCTATTTCATATAATTTTATACGTGTCATATTATCTTTTTTTTTTTAATATTTTATAGTCAATAATTTTTTATTAATGATGTGATAAAAAAAAATATATAAAATAAAAAATAGATATGAAATGAGACAGATGATCATGATTTTATATATATATATATATATATATATATATATATATATATATAAAGAAAGAGCATAGAGATTACTTACACAATTAATTGATATATAAATGAAATTGAAAGATATTAAATAATTTAATTATTATTTAATAGTCTAATTAATTTAAGAGTTTAATTTAAATAATTAAATAAATTTTATTTATTACATATTACTACAAAAATATTATTTTATAAAATTTATTATATTTTCATATATAAAAAAAATTAATAACAAGATAAAAAATAAAATCGTAATTACGAACATATATCTAGTATATATATATATATATATATATATATATGACATGGTGCATGCACAATTATTAATAACTAATCAAATTATATATCGAGGAAAAGCTTCAAGTTCTTTTTAGATTAACTAAATTGGGGGAAAAAGAAAAAGAGTACACATATTTATATATATAATAAGCATAATATGCTTGTTTAGTTACTTTCCATCATGTTGATGATCATTATCAATATTTGCAGCAGTAATTGGTAATTCCTGCTGAGCAGCACTACCCTTTGCTGAGATAGATGGCACTTGGCTTGATGAGTAGTCCTTGCTTTTACCCCACACAACAGAATATAGCCCAACTGTAATTATAATCCCTCCAATGATACTGGAAAAAAAAATTATCATTACAAAATTAATATAACATTATTTGAATCTCAACAATGACAATTCTTATCTCAACATTGAGATGAAAAAAAGACTTGTAAATTCTACACTGATCATCTATAATGGGCTAATATCTTAATGATGTTGTTGGAATAAAAATTTGTATATTTTCTTTGAGAGAGACCTTGTAAGGCTATATCTATCATACTTATATAACAATTGGTTCAGAAACTCAATCATTAACTATTTGTCTCGTAATATAAGAGATCAGTAATTTAAATTTTGAAAATATTTTATTTACTTTAATAAATTTCCAATCTATGTGCCAAAAAAAAATCAACCAAATATATAGATTCAATTAATTAAATAAAAATTTAATAACTAAGTACAAATAATAAAGCACCTTCCAAGATAAAGCTTCTCAGCTAAGATAATAGAGCCAAGAGCAGCAACAATGATCATGCATAAAGGGTTAAAGGCTGTTACAAATACTGGGCCTCTAGTCTTCAACACAAGACCTTGAACATAGTATGTGATTCCAGAGCTAATAATCCCCTGAATTACATATAAAAACCAAAAATCAAGTTAATTAATTATTTATTAACTGCCCAAAACTCAGCATTAATTAACCAAATTAAATTCTACTACTAATTAATAATTAATTAATTAGTTACAGTGTAAAGAGGAGCGAGGAGCCTGGTGTCCCAGCCAACGGCCCATGCACTAGGATGGTGGGCAACAACTAGTGCTATGACTAAACTCTGTACAGCGCCTGCCAAGCATATCAACGATGACAGAGAGATCTCCGCTGGGTACTTCTTTATCGTTATGGACTGCATTTTATGGTCAAATTACCAATAAGTTATTTAATTTTAAACAATTTGTTTGATATGATTGTAAAAAGACTATGATAAATTTACAATAACACATGAATGTATATGTATCCTATGAACCGAAACTGCATAATCCTATAAAAAAATAGATTAATTGAGAATTTAACTGTTGTTAAGGATTCTGTTAATTCTCAAAATTACCTGCAAAATGAAGAAAGCAGACCAGGAGACACAACCTACGAGGATCAAAAGTGTTCCCGCAAGCCAATGCTTATGATCAGAAGAATGATGAGCAGAATGAGAATGGTGGGTTTGAGTTGAGGAAAATAGATTAATGACAGGGCCTTTGTATAGTGTCATAAGCAGAGCACCTCCTAATGTTACCAAAGTTCCAATTACTTTGGCTTGACTTCTTATCTCCTTCATTTTTATGCGCTCTAACCTGCCATGTTTTTGGAGATTCGAATCATGTAACATTCATAATTTTGATATTATGATATAATATAAAAAGGAGAATTTAAACCAAACAAATTAATAAATAAATAAATAACTGATTAGTAGCTCAGCGGTCCAGTGTTTGTCTCCTAGGGATTATAATCTTAACAAAATCCTGACAATCTCCATCTAATTAAACAACATGGATTGCTGTCCTTCGAGTTACACCCTTTATCATTTGTATAATTTACAAGAAAACAGAATTGATCAATTCTATCAACAAATGGATACTTTAATTTTCTTTTTCTTCTTTGGTCAATATATTAGTTTAAATGTATATTGCATATTTTAATTATGTTAAAATTTCAACTTTTCTTCTTTGGTTAATATATTAGTTCAAATATATATATCCACCAAGGAATATAAAATCAAAGTAGTTCTTCCCCCCTCCCTTATCTGCGGGCCACTACTCCTGGGTTCCAATAAATTTATTTAATTATATAAAATATATATATATATATATATATATAATTAAGTGTTTACCGAAGAAGGACAGCAATTACAAATGTGAGAGAGGGAACAGCATTCATAATGGCTGATGTAAATGAAGCTGATGTGTATTGCATCCCCAAGTAAGTGAATCCTTGGTCCAGGATTGGCCTGTTAATTCATTAATTATTGGTCAATTATATATGAAAATTAAACTAAATTTAAGCACATATGATAATTAAACTGTAAGCATTACTCTAAACATCCCAATGCCATTATTTGTATGAAGACTGGGAATGTCATCTTTGGCCTTATTTTCCTGCATAAAAATTAGGAAAAAAAAAAAAGGAAAATAACAAAAGTCTATTAGCATCCATTTTTACCATATAAAACCCAACCAAATAGACACATTAAGAAGGGCAATAATTTAAAATTTATATATTATTATCTTAATTCATGTCGGTATTATAGTATAAAGAAGTTATACTTTTTTTTTTGGTCAATAAAGAAGTTAGAATTTCAAATCCTGATAATAATCGTTTTAATATATATGTGCAAAAGAATGAGACTATGTACCTTTCAATAACAAGAGCGAAAGGAGCAAGAAAAAGAGCAGCAATGGCGTTGCGATAAACAATGAGAACATAGCGATTCATGCCATGATTAAGAGTGATCATACTTATTATGTACATGCCAGCTGACCCAAATTGCAAGCACACCATTAAAAAATAAGGTCTCATCTTGTATAATACTTCACTAACCTTTCCCATCATTTTCTTTTCTTTTTTTCTCTCTTAATTTCTCAGTGTGACGAAATTGAAGGAAAAAAAAAAAAGAATTTCCAAGTAAATGAGATACTAATGAAGAGAAATTATGGCCTTCTTATAACCAGCAAAAGTATAAACATTTAAAAGCTTCAAAACCCACTGAGGAATATTTTACAGAATAATGTTTGCTTTAATTGGTGGTAATTTATGCAAGTTTAATTAATTACTTAATCTTATTTTTTTTAAAAATAATTAAATTTTTAACTAGATACTGGGACATATATGTATATATGCATGGCCTTCTTGTGTGGAAGATTTTCTCTCTTTTTTTTGGTTGTTAATGTGTTAATGGTAAGTGATGAGATTAAAATTATAATTAATTTAGTTGCTTATTCATTAATTACTTCTATCGTTTTCCACATGTTTTTTTATCTCCAAACTTATTCTTATTCTCAAAGCTAATTGCTGTGTTGCTTTTGTCAAAGCATAAATTTGCTGCCTTAACCTAAAATCATCATATTTTGTAAGTTTATAAAGAATAATGTAAAAATGTCATTTTTTATAAATATATTTAAATTATAAAATAATGAGTAAAATCATTATTATTTTATAAATTTGTGAAAAAAATTATAAGAAAACAACATTTTTCATAAATATTCTACAAGTTATAATTAATGCATAAAATCACAATTATTTTATAAATTTATAAAAAAAATTTATAAATACATATGAATTATAAAATAAAGTGTAAAATCATAATTATTTTATAAATTTATAAAGATTTTATAAAAAAAAATCAATTTTTTTAAAATCCAAGTGAAAGTTACTTAAAGTTTTTTTTCTAGTAACCTTAGCAACCACCTCTCTCTCTCTCTATAGACATGTTCAATTTATCTAGCTAATTTGTGATAAAAACATATCTATCTATCTATCTATTTAATTCAAATCTAATATTTTTAAAAATTAATTTATTATATTAATATCAAATCATTGATTTCATTGTTTTGATTGGATTGTACTAAGTGAATTAAAATTAAGTATGAGTGATTATTATAATTTTGCAGTAAAAGATTCATGTCTTCCAGCTAAGCATACGTGGATGAATCTTTCAATAAATGCTCCATAAATGATACATCTAATCTCTTTTTAAGTAAAACTTATTTTAATTAACACAAAACCTTGCCCTTAAGGAGACATGAAATTAAAAATGTCTATAATTTCTTTTTTTTAGTTTGAATTTAAAGCAAGATATAAGAGGTTTATAAAATGGAATTAAGAACTTATCCATTTGGTGTAATTCATTTAAATTTTGATGTACCTGAAAAAATATATAAATTTTTAAAATTACATGTTAATTTATAATAATTTGTGTAATAAAATACATAAGAACAATATATAAATAAATATAAAAATAGATGATGAGATAGATATTAAGAAGAATAAAATTAATTAGGGGGTTGGTGCTTTCGTGTTTGGATTCCAACAAGAGAAAGCAGGGTGGTGGAATCCACCTTACAAATGGGAAACATTGTAGAGATATTATATATATTAAATTTGAAAAAACAAGAAAATGGTTAAAATTTAAAACTTTAATCAAATCATTCTCTCACAGTATATTAGAATTAAAATTACTTTTTTGATATTCAAATTCTATTAAAAATTGAAACAAAGAATAATATAATTAAAAAAAAACAAACATAGTGGTGTATATATTCTCCTTGGTGAACCAAAAAAACACTTGTATCTATCAGAACATTATAAATAATGGAATAATATTTTGAATAATTTCTTTTTGTTTTCACATTTTCTTAAGAATATATATATATTCTTTTCTTATAAGTGAGTTTTATTATATATATAAATATATTATACACATGCAAAGAATAATATATCATCTCATTATTATATATTACACTTTGCCAAATGTAATGTTTAATAATTTTACAACATCTTTGTATTTGGTCTAACACCTCTCTCTTTCTCTTTCTCTTTCTCCGAGCATCATAGCATAGGTGATAAAATAATTAAATTTAAAATTAATTTATTTTACGCACGCTGTTTATCTCTTTCTGAGTCCTTTATTTTAAACTATATATATATATATAGTGATTGCTTTAGTCACTAATCTGTTTAAAATATTTTTACAGAATTTTCATATTTTCAGAGTTAAATAAATTAACTTTTGAAATCAGTAATAAGACATGTTTAATTAACAAGTAAATATCAAGAATACATAAATGATAGTTTAGTCTAATAATAAAATAAAACTACATTCAAAAATAATATAAATGTTGAAATCTCATCAATTAAATTAATGCTAAAAAAATTGTGAATACATGTTTTCTATTAGACAAGAATTCATAATTACTTGATAATGCATTTTTTGTTAATTTGTGGTGCAAAATAGTCGATTTTCATTTTTGTTTAACTAAACAATCATTCAAATTCAAATAAATATTAAGAGCTTATATAATCATGAGAATATTAATATTAAAAGTTAATTATTAAAATTAAAGAGTCTAATTATATATATATCCATTTAATATTTTATATTTTATCCATGTGAAATTACTATTAGGAAAAATTATACAAATATAAGTTTTTATTTTTATTTTTATGGTTTCTTTTTTTTCTTTCACTTTTACTTTTTTTTTAGTATATATTTAGTATATTTGATATATGTTTAATATATTTTTGATATATGTTTTATTTTTGAAAAAATATTTTTAGATATGTAATATTTTTGAAAAAATATTTTTGTAACAGTAAAAATGAAAATTTTTATTTTTTTTTATATTTTAGTAAAAATTCCTTATTATTATCTTAACACTCCTCTCAAGTGACAATTAGATCAGAATAATTTTTTATTAAATCCAATTGACACTTATAAATTTATAATGAACTGATTGACAACTAAAATCTTAATACGGGCGAAAAAATAAATTTGAAAGATAGTTAAAATAAATTTATATAGGGCGAATTAATTGAATTGAAAACTCAATACGAGTAAATAATTGAAAGAAACTCACCATGAAGCTAATTGATTAAATTAAAAGTTCAACATAGTTGAAAAATTTTAAAAAAAAATCATCACGGATGAAATTAAAATCTCAATTTGAATTATAATATAATAATGATAATATAAATTATTTTTTCATATGTATGGATCAATAATACTCTAATATCATATTAAAAATATTAAAAACTTATATAATTATAAAATAAAAAATAAAAAATTTAATTATATATATTTTTATTTAATATTTTATTCATATGAAATTATTATTATCTTAACAATCGTCTAAATCAAATAAAAACTGAGCAATCCACTTAGACTTTCGCTTTCCAATTTTTATTATTATGATAACACACATTTATTTTAAGCTTTTTTTAAAAAAAGAAAATAGAAATTTATTACTTAGCAAAAGATACATCAGCTATTAGCAGAGCTCATAGTAATATTTTAAGATATTTATTCCTCCAATTAACATGCAGATAAATATGTATTTTTAGGAAAAATATAAGCCTAATTATAATTCTAAAAACTAATTAAGTGATAGATTTTTCGTAAAATAAAAATGGAAATGACAAAGTAAATATGATGTTTTTAACAATAATTTTCCCTATCGCAATATATATCTCTAAATAAAAAATTCATGGGATGTCATGATTCTATTAGATGATGGAAGCTTAGCAAAATGTGGATATGATTTTCAATTAAAATTTAAAAAGTGCATGCTGAGGTTGCTACACAGTGCCTAAGTCCTTGTCATCTTGAAATTACTAATCAGGATCTAATAATTAAGCACATTAATTATGAAATATGAATTATTCAGTGTAATTATTTCACATGAAACAAAATTATAGTTTAATTAAATTATTGATTTATTTGGGGGTAAACAAAATTATAATTTATTTTGTGCATCAAGTCAAATTAATTGGCATCATCCTCTAATTTAAATCGAGTTTGAATAATAAGAATCTTCAGTTTTTTTTATATTCTATTATGTATCTTTATTTTATGTTTATATAATTTATAAAAAAAAATATTAATCGTTAAAATACTTTAACAACTATATAATATGAATATATAAAAAAAATATGAGATATAAAATAATTCATTTATAGAAAACAGAGTATCCAAACCGAAATACTAGCGGATGGATTGAAATTACAATCATGTATAGCTTTACTTGAGAAAATAAAGATGATTGTTTTCATATAACTCTGTTGATATATTTATGCATTTTATTTGTAGCTTAAAATATTTTGTTTATTGTAATTATTTTGTTTCAATATCTGTCTTTAGTTCAAATTTGCAATGAGATTTGTAACAATATATATGATGATAAGGGAAACAAATTAATTAAGACATACAAAACGCATTGGGATGTGTTTGTGATAAAAAGGATTGATGGAAATTTAAATTAATAATTAAGTAGTGTGATTAATTGTTAATTTGTCTTGTAAAAACAGTAACAGTACTTAATTGATTATTTGTGCTCATAGTTGCTTCCCATTCAGCATGCATGAAACCAGAATGGATATGAAATTCAATCCTTTCCCTTCACTTTGGTCTTTTGGTTGTCAATTTAATATAATTTAATAATGGATTAATTTATATTTTCATTTCATTAGGCTCTTTCTATTGATAAGACTCCAACGACATAATCTAATACCAATATAATATTGGCCTTTTTTTTAATGTTCTTTCGAGCCACTAAAGAAAAATTATCACTATCATGAATTTTTCGTAGATAACTAATTATTTTAAGAAAGAATACAAGATAAAAAAAAATATAAATAATTTTAATCGGTGAAATAAAAATAATAATATTTTAATATAATTATTATTATTTTAAATTATAAATTAATTTTTCATCTTTTAAAAAAATATTAATTTTCTCATTTTTCTTTGAACCAATTTATTCGTAAATTATTTTATTTATAAATCAATCATGTCCAATTATTACTTTTTTAATAATGCAAACTCTAATTTTATCTATTAATTTATTTTGTTAATTACTTATTTTTATCAAATAAAGATCTATGCTACTTTTTTTTTTTTTTCTCTTTTTTATTTACAAAGAGGAATCAAAAGAAACTGAAATTTGAAATATGATCCAAATTAACCAGAAAATTTTATTAGGATTAAAATTAATATAATAGTAAATTAGAGAATCAATTAAAAAACTTTTAGGAAACCCATTAAAAAATTTATATATATATATTATATATTTTAAAGATTTTTGGGGGACCAGGGCCTCCTACTCTTTAATTACGTCCCTGCAAATTATGATATATATTTACCGTCAAACTAAGTTAATAATTAGGGAGAATTATTTAAAGAACATTTATATATATACTAATAATCAATAAATTAATTAAAATATATAGAAAAAAGATATTACATCTTTAACGTAAATAAAGATTTCTTTTGAGGTAGCAGTGGCACTTATCTTGATTAAAGTGTGTTAGTTAAAAGATAATTACTTAAATATTGACAAATAATTGGAGCACGTACAGCAAGAAAAACCTAAAATTAACAGTTAAGTAACTAGAGAAACAAAAAAGCATCTATCTTCTTAATCTTAAGTGCAATTTCATGAAGAAAAAAAAATTATATACTTAAAAAAATGTTGGGTGCATGATAAAGAGAAAATAAAATATATTTTGTACTTATATATATATAAAGCACAAGGCAGTCTAAAGTGCAATAGTCTTATCTTTGTATATTTGATATTTATAATAATTGAAAATGAAGGATCTTAGAGGATCTTATTATTGTTATTAATTGCTTTCTCTTTGTGATTAAATGGATATATATCAGATTAGTGATGCCAATTTATATATATATATATATATTGCTTGTACCATCATTCACGGCAAATTCCAAGGAACTTTGAGCTATTGCTTTGCTCTCCTTTTCTTTTTATCACGAAAAGCTAATTATAAGTTTTAGTCTAAGTGTAAGGTGAGATTACTTTAGAAATAAATATTAAGATTTTGAATTTCACCAATAAAATTAATATTAAAATAAAATGAAAAGTTAATTATTTAAATTAAATTAGAAGATTCGTAAAAAAAGAAATGCAAAAATTGAGAGATTTATTGAATAAAAAAATTATATTTTTTTATAAATTAATGACTCTTGACAATTATATTTTATTAATTCGTCTAACCCTCAATCTTAGGTTGCAATCTCTCTCTTTAATTGAAAACTACAAGTAGCTTTTAATAAGTGTTTTTTATTTTTTGAACACAGAAATAGGCCAAAATTTTGGTCTAGTTTGATAAAAGTTGATAGCAAGCAAAAATAGGTCTAATCATAGAATTCTGGAAGGCAAGCACAAGCAACCTAATTTTCAGTTATTACAATAAAGGCTAATGTTATATATACGTATCTTCCTAAAAAGTGCAACTCTTTAAAGCATGGGAAAGTGAAAGAACTATCCAATTGGAAGGTATTTGTTGCTTGTTAGAACGTGAGATAGTTGCTTGAATTGGGATAATTTTGTTTCTGATAAATTATTTACCTGCCTTGTCTAATTTTGCCCAATCAATTTGACAGAAGACAGCCTAATTGGAAAAAACCAGTTAGTCTAATCCAATTCTAATAAACTTCTTCATGTGATGCAAAAACATTGGAGGAAAAAGGTAAAGAAAAAATGGTAGAAAAGAGCCTTTTGCTTTCTTTTCCTTGATTTTCTTACTTTTTGGTCAAATATGAACATTTGGGCTCTATCCTCTCTATTGCTTTTACTGATACATGACAGACTGCATAAACATCCTTTCATTAGTTTTGCAAATATATAAAACTTGCTTGGTTAATTAAAAAAAAAAAACCTTGATAATTGAAATGTACCTTTATATATATTTTGGCTTATATTGTTTTGAAATTGGCGATTTTAATTCTTATGCTGCCATAGGAAAAGGGAATACAATTTAATAATTTACTAATTTAAGGATTTAAGAGTAATTAATTTTAAAATTTTAAGGACTAAAATGTAATATAATTTAAATTATCATGAACTATATAGACTGTAGTGTGGCAAAAAAAGAAAGAAATCATTTTATAATAAAAAATTAAGTCTTAATTCTTAAGTTATTAACAAATCTTATCAACTAAAATTGCTAATTTTAAAATATTTAAGATCAAGCGTATATAAACTATTAAGGCAAACCTCAAGGGTTGCTAATTAGCTATTTAGGGTCAAAGTGTATATTAAGCAAACCTCAAGGGATACTTTGTAATTAACTTTTTTTTTTTTTTTTAATTTTCATTTTTTACAAATAACAAGTCAAACAAACAAAACCCAAATAATTCTCATCTTCAGTACTGCCAAAAAAAAAAAAAAGACAGGCAGTTTGGCTAGAAAGAAAAGGACAAAGGCAACAAACAAAGCAGTAATCGTGGTGCATGGATGAACACCAATTAATAGTGGCAACACCATCAAACAATAGATCAAATTATGTCTCCTTTAATTATTCTGGTCAGTCATAGAACTATTCCCACAATTGTAAGAAGTCCAATAAAACAGTCAAGACAACAACTTTACACCTTTGCTGATATATTTCTCTAGTGGAAATCATCATTTTAAAATGATAAAACATTCTTTCTCAAAAAACTGGATATATCTAATTTTCTTGAAGACGCGGCTTGCAAGGGCCTACAATGCACAAACATGAGGAGCCATGAACTTCAAGAGGTATCAACCCAAAGAAAGCAATTCTTCAAATTGTAATGATGGACCAGTCAGAGTAGATTGCAGCTTATCCAATAAAAAGAAAAGGGAAAAGATCCCAATATCAAGTTCAACAAGGTACTTAGTTGTGTTCCTACAGGGGGGCCACAGTCTTTAAGTGACTTATCATAGTAAGAAAAAATCGATATTGACAGAAACACACACAGAGAGAGAGAGTTGTTTGTCCAGGAGAATAGAAGAAAATGGTGTTCGTCGATGCAAATTGCTAAGCTACATTCTTGTGATATGGTAACAACATGAAATATGGTTGAATGAAAAGGCAAAACAAAGTAAAAAAAAATAGTTCTGGGAAATCATGGTTGGAGCTTATTTATATAAATGAATTTCATAAAATTTTATAAAATTTATAAAATTCATGTATGAATCCACATATAATTTGTTTGGGGTGTACCAAACTCATATGAGACATTTTAATTTTAATTTTATGGAAATGATTATATTTGAGCTAAATTCTACTAAACAATAGAATTTGACAATGAATTCCAAATAATCTATAGATAAATTTTATCAACGAATTCAATTTGCAAATGAAATGAATTTTCTACATTATTTGATCCAAATATTATGTAAAATATATTTGTCCCAGAATTCATTTGAACATATACTGTAAAAGGCATATCACATTTATCCTTTTCAGCAGGTTTTTCAATAGCAAGTTACACAACTTATGCTAGAATTTTAATTACGTGGACCTTTATTGCGTCCAAGTTACATAGACCTTTATTGCGTCCAAGCAGCAGTTATCTTCTTTTGAACGAGCTCCACTCCAAGTCGAGGAGATATTCTAGGAAGAATTTCCTGAAAGAGAATGTTTGTGTAAGATACAACCATAAAATTGTTGTCTAAATGCACATCAAACTCCAAAATTTTTCAGCAATGTGTTGCAGAGGGTCATCCTACGAATTGATCATGCCTCAAGATGACAAAGTGGGCTAACCATAATCTATCACAAGAAATTTCTAGTATTATTTGCCACTACATCAATATTCTAATTGTGTGTCCAATAAAGTGGGTTTGATTTGATTGCCAACAGGACACAACAATTAATGCAAATTATTTGGCTCAAGATAATCCAACTTGCCAAATGCCAAAAGCAAGGTTAGCAGCCTAAAACATACCCAAGAACAGGGTTTGCCAAATAGTACTTGATATTTTGTAGAGGGAAGGAATTTTTCAAACGGCACTTGAATCAGGATAGACTTATGTCAAATATGAGTCCCATTTATGGGAATAGGAAGTAGCACTGGATATAAAAAGTCGAAAAAGGGAATGAAAGGGAAGCATGTAAACTGAAACTAATTTCAAACAGGCAAAGCAGGTAAATAAAAAGTGTAATTTGTCATTTCCACATGGGTGAAGAAATGAAAATGAAATGCAAAGAAGCGGGTAACACAATTTTTATCTTTGTCATTCATCCATGTGCAGAACAGAACTTGGACAATGCTAAACAACAAAGAGGAAACACAACTGGGTCAACTATCTGATTAATTAGTCGAAGATAATATTTTTTCTCTTGTTCAAAATTAACTACCATTTTCATGTGAGAATCAAGTGGAAAAACTTGAAGAATTGAAATTAGGGTTATAGTTTCATAGGATTCACAAAATTAGGAGACAGAATATGGATTGATCTGATTCAATATGGAATTTGCAGAGAAGTAACATAAATTAGATAGAATTACCAGCAAGTCTCATTAGTAGGATTTATCAAGAAAGCCTCACACTACTATGTGATTTGAATCGCCCCATATGATTATGAATAAGCAAAATCCTAGTGGCCCTTTAATTAGTGCCTGCACAGAAATTAGTGGTCCTTTATTTAACAGTTCCTTTTATGTCTAAGCCACTTAAAAAATTTAGTTGATGTGGCAGTACTTTGGGCAAGTATCATCTGATGAAGGTAAATATTTCAAGCAGATTGAGTAGAAGCTTAGACCTTGATGTAACACAAAGGCAAAAAAAAAAAAGAGTTACTCGTACTAAAGGACTGTGAACAAATTCAGATCCAAGGCCAATCAACTTGCAACCTGACTTTTTGTTTTTTGTTCTCAACTTTCAGCAGTATAAATTATAAATTTAGAAGATAAGGATTCTAAGATGTTCTAAAATCAGTCTGCTTTACTACAGTTACAGCAGCTTTATGTGTGTTTTTTTAGAACCCTTCTTAACCCAAATATATGACATAGGCCCATCTCATTATAGAGAAACAATAAATTTATTGCAAACAATTCCACCAAAGCAGCACTAGCTTTGACCAGAAGAACTTTTTTGGTATATTGGAAATTTTGATTGCAGAGATCGAAACACTGATCTCCTTCCCCATAAAGTCCATATATTATCAGGACACAAACTCTAGAATCTGATAGAAACCATAAAAAAAAAAAAGAAGAAGGACCTTTATCCTAATAAATCACCCCAAAATGGCCTCTGAAACTCAAATCATACGCCTTTTAAATGAGAAAAAATGGACTTCAATTCATACTGTAACAGCCCTGGGATATTACTAAAGCTATCTACAACCAATTATGTACCATCTACAGCCAAATCAGTTCCTTTAACTCAGGCTCCTCAAAACTGTTACTTACTTGGAAGAAGGATAATCTCAAATGCTGCATGCATGGATTACATATAACTTAATTTCAAGCTCTTCATTCATTTGCACTGATGCACCTCTAATGAAGCAAACAGCAATTGCACATTCCCACTGAGTTCAGTTACAATAAAATCAGGTCCATTACATTTTTCACTCTCCCTCTAGTGACAGAAACCCTTAAAATGCCCATAATTTACTGTACATGCATTCACTCTACAAGACAGGTACATTAATGAGCATAACTCAATCTCAACCTCTTCAGTCTTACTTTAGTGATAAGAGAAAATGGCCAAAATTGACTACTGTGGATGCACTAAAAATTGTGAAGAAAAAAAAAATTTTACCATCTCGAAATAATGGTTTTGAGAACCTTAGGGACTGCAAGCACAGGTTGCAAAAGCAACCTGCACGAGTCCTAAATGGATCTTGGTCAATCAAGGTAAATAATTAAGCTGCATGAAAAAAAATATAATAACTGGTGATTATGTTTAGAAATTGAGACTTTGTAACGGTAGCATTCCAGCACTGAAAATTAGCAGTCAATATAAATCCTGAATCACTATTTTGCTAAGCAATAGATTTAATGCAAATTTTTTTAAGGTATTTAATCAGTGTTCTAATCCAATTTTGATTTGGATAAGGGGGAAAAGAAAGAGAAGCAGTAGAATACAGGAAAGGCAAAACAATGCAGAATAAAATTCTACTAGCATTTGATACCTTGAACATATGGCTCATTAGAAGTCATAAAAACAATGGCTGATGATATCTCATGAATCTCATCAGATCTCTAAGCTTTTGGGATGATACAACAACATGGCTATTGACTATCAATATGTTCATTTCAATGACAAAACTAGTTGTTAAGTATTCAATTAAATCATTCAGATGAACAACTGTCCAAAATCAACTGAACAACGTTAACTTTAGCTAGGGTTTATTTTACTCTCAAACTTCTTGTACCCGCTCCAAGTAGCATTGGAAATCCAAACTTAGGGGATCCTCTTATTCAGCAAAACATCAAAGGTTAAAAGCCTTGTGGCCCACTAGAACCCTATATTACTGATATAAACTACAGATTAAGCTCTGAAAATTAAATTTTCAAAGCTTTTTAATTTTAAATTTTTCTTAATATATATCTACATAAAATTTAAAAGTTAATAACTAGTCATTAAGCATTCAAACAACAACTTTACATTTTAAAAGCTTCAGCATTTATATAATTCTGTGCTCAAAAGTTTAAAAATTTAAACTTATTTTTCAGTTTTAAGAGTAATAAAAGCTTAAAAAAAACAAATGGAAAGAAACACTAACCTCAGTGCCATCAGAGCGTACTTTAGCCAACACGGGTATTTCGTATTGGTAAGCCCTCTCCCACTCAGGATTGCTAGTGATATCCCTTACCTGGCAAATTCATAATAGCACAAAAACAAACTCAAAATGCGAGATTGAAGATGAGAGGAGAGAGAGGGGAAGGAATGACTAAATGGGTAATTACAATTTACCTGCAAATCGACGTCGTGAAGGGAGTTGGGACCAGAAAGCAAGAAGGCAGCTTGAAGCTTCTCTTTGAGGCCATCACACAAACAGCATCCAGGCTTTGAGTAAAGCACCAACTTTCTTGTTTTCAATGGTGAAGAAGAAGAAGAAGCGAAAGGAGTGAAAATTGAAGTGGGTCTTCTTTGTCTTGTTAGTAACGCTACTGAGGATGGTCTTGCTGCCACTGCGGCCATTGATGCAAAGGCCATAATCACTCCAAATCTTCTTCGCCAAAATCTCCAGACTACCGCTTTCGAGTCTTTTACTCTTTTTAGGTAGTTTTATTCTATTCCAACGTCAGGCCCATTAAGCAATTTTTTTTATTTTTTTTAATGTTACCATATAAATAAAAAACCAAAAAAAAAAATATTTCTAATTCAGTGTTCTGACCATGTCAAGCCAGAGATTAAATTTTTATTTTATTTATTTTTTAAAATCTAAACTAATAAATTTTTTTGATTCTTTGTTTATCTAATTTTTCATTGAACTATTGATCTTAGTTTATTTTATAAAAATCTAATCATTTACTTCGTTATCAAACAACTTCTAATTAATAAATATTAAAAAATTTAATAATATTAGAGTAATTTTTGAAATTAAAAAATTATAATTCTGAGTTCAATGAAAATTAAAATGTACTAAAAAAAACATATAATATGCCAAACATAAAAATTTATTTACAATTAAATCTTTAATGATCAAATTGAATTACAATTTTTTTGGATTTTATTCATAAAATAAGTTATACAATAAATTCCATTTTAATTAAAAATGAATTACCTGATCATTTGATTTTTTTTTTTTTTTTAAAAAAAAAAATACTGTTTAGGTGCTTATTGAGAAACAATCTTTTTTGCCGTCCCATAAGCTTAAAACCCAAACATAATTTACCCACATCCAGCTTTCGTATATCAACAATTTTTAAAAGAGATTGCTGTCAAGATTTGAACTCTTGACATCCTGCACAACAAAGTAATTGAGCTAGTAGCTCCATTGCATCCTTTCAGTTCATGGAAATTAGTTTCTCAACCAACTTCATATAGTCATAGACTGAATAGGCATTGTTTTCTCATTTCTGGAACGAAGTCAGTATTCTATCTCTTTATCCATTTTTTCTCTTTTATCACTGCCCACCTCAAAACAAGAAGAAATTCAAGAGGAAGCAATACAGTAAACACTTTAGTGCAATCATTAAAGACAGTTTTCTGTCAATGACAATTACAGAGAAAAGATCTAGATAAGCTTTTTCTTCTGGAAGTAGTGCTTCAAGTGCCATAGCTGCAAAGCTGAAACTGCAATGCAAACACCGAGGGACATGATACTAAACCATGCTACTCTCGCGTTAGTTTTTTCGCTGACTTCTCTCATTTCTGCTTCCCTGCAAGTTGGTAACATTGAAGGGAAATGTGAATTCAAACTGCAGGGCAAACAATATATATATGTGTAAACTTACTGGTCTTTTAACAGATTTTACCAACTCCTACTTCAATACCTTTTTTTTTTTTCCATTTAACATATTACAGATGTAGAAATTGTCAAACCATAGATGAAGCTATTTTTATGCTTCTTAACTCAAGTACCACACTTTAAGCTGACAATTATGGAAAACTTTTGTCTACACCATGTGTTTATTCTCATCTCATACTCCCATCCAATATGTGAATGTGATTAAAAACAAATTCACTAATATGACTTTTGTTTTATTTTTTGTACAATAAAAAGACTACTCCATGTTTTATTATCACATTGGATGGTTATACAAAACTAGTACAGGCAAGACTTACTCCACAATTATATGCTAATCTGGACTCTCTCCCTCTCTCATTCACACACTCACGTGGTCCAGTTAAAGAAAAACAGGAAAATAACTGAATATAATTAGAACACAAGGCAGTGAATCAGTGAGGTTGCCTCTGCTAAAGATCAAAACTACAAAGATTGAGACAGAAATACCTATCCTTTAGATAGATCAGATTATTGTGAATGGCTTGCACTGCTCCTTCAAGTCTCCTAAGGTCAAGTTCAACACCCTGCACATTGTTATCCACCATCTCTATAATCAGATACAATGTAAAAGAAGCCATTCACAAAAAATTTAATCCCTTTTAAAATTGCAGGCTAAATTGAGCTACTACAGAAGAGCCTGCAGGCAAGCTGAAGCATTTTAAGGAACTTGCCTCAATCTTTTCTTTCCTTGCTACTGAATCCCAATCCTTCGCAGCAATTCCAATTTTCCAGTCTAGACTCAAAGTTGTGGTTCCAGATTGGTGCTCATGCGTATCCAGCCAGAAACATGCCATGTAGTTACCAGCCTCTAAGGTTGTAAATGCAAACTGACCATGAGTTACATTTTCAAGGTGGTGAAGATTGTTCCCATATGGGGACGTCACCTACAAGAAGAGGCGTGGAATCCATAGTCACACATGAAACCATTCCAATCAAGAAAGATAAAGGCTAGCTTTAGGGGTACCATTGCGACTATTCTTGTCGCAAAGGATAGCTTTCTTTATGAAGAATGAAGAATGGTTCATCCATGGAACAACACAAGCTTTAAGCACAAATTTGCATCCATGGAACACAACTATCTTTAGGGATATATGTTGTTGGATTCTATTTACGTCTTTTTCTTAGCAGTGAAATTGGTGCCCTGTCCACTATTTACACAATTTTGATTAGCCATTATTTGGCAAGAACAAAATCTTGCTTCAAAATAACTGCCACAGGTCATAAATTTACCTTCAGAATAATCATATATTTACAGTTACAGAAAGAACAACACTTTGCAATTAAGTTTATTACAACATAAAGATTATAAATCTTACAATCCACTATTAGTATAATTACACACTAAAAATGTCGATCCTATGGTTTTCCAATCCAAAGTATCATGTTATATTAAAACTGGTGGTCTCAAGATATACTAAAAATATTCTCACATCGCACACTAAAGCATAACCTAAGCATAAACGACTTGGACAACAGACCCAAGTTTGATTCTGCCTCCCCATGCTCAAAAAAAAAAAACCTCACACCAAGTTTTCCATCTGGAATTGTATGCAATGAGCCCTTCAAATCCCACTCCAGGTAGAAGTAATATTCAATCATAGACAATTCATGAGAAGCCTAATGGAAAGTGGAGAACTAATAACGTCACAAGAAATGGGGAGAAAGAAAAAAAAAATCAGTCTTCTACTAGTTCTAACCATATAATTCTACTACCTTCAAAGAAAGAACCGCTGTTCATTTGTCCCTTAGATTTTCCACATTTTAAATTCTATATCTCTTGAAAGGTTCTAAAGTGCCAAAACTTGATATAAGACTACCAGCTACTCCTATTTTGGAACACTTAATGATTATTAACCAATTTCATTGGCATTTGATACTAAATTATAAAGTACTTCTATCTCATGATTTCTTTAGGCCCTGTTTGATACAAATGTATTTGAAATTTAATGTTTTCATATTTGATATAAATGAAACTGTTTATTTCACTCCTAAAATCTAAGTTTTATGAAATTCAACATTATTAAACCAAATTCTATCATTTGTAAAATTCATTTATACCACAAATTCATTTATACCAAACAAGAGGTTAATCTAAGCTACGAATTCAAACAAGTGGAGAAACAATAGAAGGCATAGCCAGATTCTAGTAGCTAAAATAGGTAAATTTTACTTTTGTATCATTTACTCAACAAGATAAAAGACTATAACAACAATCACAGGCGCTACCAACTTGACAAATAAAAACAAGCCCATTTCTACTAGATAACCCAAGAACACATCGTAAACAAAGTTGTTACAGATTTAAAAAAAAAAAAAAAAATTCGTGGATCCTCAACTTGAGTTGGGTTGAATAGTTATTAGACATGGCATTAGAAACTCTTTGATTATGTAATCTAGAATTTTAATCAATAGACTCTCACCTATAATCTTGAGCTTAAAATTTCAATTATCATGAAAACTAAGGCTTCTAAAACCTTAATTTACGCAACTTCACCTATAATCTTGAGCTTAAAATTCCAATCATCATGAAAAGTAAGGCTTTTAAAATATTAATTTACGCAACTTCTCATAGTAGAAGAAATAACACATCAACTAAATGCTGCAACCAATTCTTGCAATGATAATTACAGCTAAAGAAATTTAAACCCTCATTTTCTGACTCCAAAATCATATGTTAAAACTTAATAACTAATTAATATAGCAAAATATGCTTAAATCTCAACATAATTATAAAATTTAAGTTAAAGAATCAAAACCCAATACCGAAACATACAATATTAACCAAACAAAACAAAAAATTACCCAATCAATCACCACAAATTGATTTGGAAAAAAACCCACATACCCGAGCAGAGACAGTAGGAGTATGTTCTGGCCGATCTTCGTTAATAACATAGTAATCGGCTAAAACAACAACGTTATTCTGGATCTCCTCTGAGACACACTTAGTTCCTGTACTAGGAATCGTTAACCATATAGCTTCCGCTCCAGGTATTAGATTAAGATTATTAAACGTTGAACAAAACAAGATCAATAGCGACAAAACCACCAATCGAGCCCGTGAATTGCAGCTTTTAGCCATGAAAGAACAGAAAAAGAAGACAAAAGATGGAGAAATGCTTCGAACAAGTTTAGATCTTTGTTCTGCGTTGTTTTGTGATTTTCAAAGTTTTAGAATTCTATTTAATATTTATCAGTTAAAATTGAGAAGGAGTTTCATTGGCGCGTGGTCTTTGGAGATGAATTGGCGGTAGATGACGTAGCTTTGACTGTTTGTCCAATTGCGTTTAAACTGTTCGGTCCAATTAGGACAATGTTAGTGATAATAGAGGTCTTTTCCCACGCGCATGATACACGCGTGAGTTTCCATTACAAGCTTTTCCTTTTTTTACTTTTTTTTTTTTCCAAGGATATATCTTTAGTAAATATTTGAGAAAATCCTATACACGCACGCCATGAAGATGGGGAATGCTCAATTTCAGACATAAATTTTAGCTATATGTTCAATGCATGAAATTGATCTCTTAAATTTTAAATTTAGGGTCAATTTAAGCCATGTCTTTCAATTAATATTAGTGGATGTTAAAAAATTTGCTAAAGTAAAAAAGTGGGATCATTTCATATATTATTAAATAATTAGAAAATATTTAAAAAAAAAATTAAAAAAAAAAACCTCAAAAGCTTAAAAATTAGAAAAAAAAAATGAAACACATCCATGTTTCATAATGAAAATAAAACCCCCAAATTTTTGCCTAAAACAGTGTGCTAGAGATGAAACTCAACAGTCTAATGCAACAACAACAACAACAACATATACAGGAGCCTTGAGCGGTGGTTATCCAGAATCCGAACCAGGCTTCATTGGCGATGCACCATCCAAGCAGGTGGCAACAGCGATGGACAGATTGGCCCAAACAACTCACCTCATTGCTGAAGTAAGGCCCGGCATTGACCGTCTCCTTGAAGCGTTGTTCATCGCGGCGCAGCCTTATCAGAGCAAAAAGGCTCTAAGGTACCATTCTCTTCAACCTTATATCCTCAAGCCAAGAGTAAGCAGTGGCCATGGCAGTGATCCACGAATAAATATAACCACCCTAAGGCATGAGATTGAAGTATTCAAAGTGGGCTTTCTTTTGAGCTCAATTAATCTCAATCTCTACACCTCAACTCAACTTAGACATAATTTCAAAATTAATTTCATGGATTATATAAATTTTTTATTTTCGTTCATTTTAAATAATATTTTCTGATACTTATAATTTCTATAAATTATATTATATTTTTTATTTAAATTTATTTTTTTCCCTTTATAATAGTGTATTAATTTTTTTTTATTAAATCTTCTTAGATTTTTGTATCCAAATCATCTTAATATTTATTTTTTTAGCTTGTTATCAATCAGAGCGATTCATATTTTATTTTTAATGATTTTATTACGTATTTTATCTATTTTAAAATGCTCATATATTTATTTTAATATATTCATTTATTGCCTATCACTAATTATCATATAATATAGTCGGTCAAATAGTCTTATGGTAAAATTTTCATTTTAATTTATTGAAAATTTTATAATCGCACATGACTTATGTGCCAAATTTTCATTTTAACCATTTAACTTTTATTTTATGGCTAATGTCTTCTCACAATCTTTATCTCCTTGAAAAATTGAATATAGAAATGAATAATTTGAAATAATATCACTCTATCTAATTTAACTCTCTTATTATCGCAACTTTGAATTTTACTAAATATACAATACATATATTTTGTATTAATCGTACTTAATTTCCACTTTGATTTTTACTAAATATACAATACATATATTTTGTATTAATCGTACTTAATCTAAATCCTTAAATTTCAAAATATTTTTTTAAAATTCTAATTTTATTAACTTTATCGTGTATCTTATCTATCAAAATAATATCATTTGTAAATATCATATACTAAATAATTTTTTTATATATATATTTTATCAATTTATTTATAATTAAAATGAAAAGATAAAAACTCGCTGTATATTATTAATGCAACCCAACTAAAATAAGGAAGTCTTCTAAATATCTTTTTATGTGTATGCATTTTAGTAATTATTCTTTTATACATATCCTTCGCTATTTATTTATATCTAATCGATCTCACATTTGCTTTTTTTTTTTTTTTTTTTCTTTCATGATTTTTCTTTGTGGGCACGGCTTTGAATTTTGAATTTCACTATTTTCACTAAAATTTTCAAAATTGCTTTTCTCATTTCCGTTGCTGATGATATATCCTAATGCAGACCCAAATTTGGATTTGTCGAATCCAGCAGTTCGCTCGCGCCATCGGTACCGAAGAGCCATCATCAATCTCACCTTTATTTTTACTTCTTTTCATTTGAATTATGCTTTTGCTTTTTTTTTTTTTTTATTTCTCTTTTTTATTTTGATTTTTATTATTTAAAATATGATTTTTAAAATTTTATTTTTTAATTATTCAAAAATATGAAGTGAGTTTTACAATTTTGTTTTATCAAATTTAATTAATAATATCAATATAATTGATGGAAAAAGTCTCAAATTAATCAAAATTAAGCTCAAATATTAAACATTAAATTATAATTCAAATACTAAATTGAACATTTCTGAAATGAAGATTGATGTAATCCATCCAAGTCAAGTTGAATAGAAATAGTAATGTGCTTGAACTAGATTGAGTTTATAAAATTAACTCAATTCAAATAAATATTTAAAAAAAAAACTCTATTCGACTATGCGTGATTATTATTAAAAAATAAATTTATTTATTAATATTAAAATAAAATAAATTTTTTTAGTAAAATCAAGTTTAGATTAGATTGATAAATTATAATATACAATATAAAATATACTTAAAATTATATAAAATTTTAATATTTAATTAGATTTATGAGTTATTAAAATTAAATATTATAATAATCGACTTATTACTTAAATTATTTAAATTCGAACCCAATCCAATTAAAATCGACTCAAATTTAATTATTTTATAAGTTTTAGTAGCTAATAAATTTGATTTTATCTGCGGAATTCGAGTAACTAAGGAGTAATTTAATTTTTTTACACACTTTAGACTTTGAAATAATAATAATAATAATTTTTATTGAAAAATAAAAAGAAAGAAAAAAACACCTTTTTTCAATTATTTTTGTTTTATGTTCAATTATTTTTCTCTTCATTTTCCACTTCTGTTCCATTTTTCCATTGTTTTTCAATGGTCAACTAACGCACCAGCAGAAGTGGCTCTACTTGCAGTTGCAGCCTTGCTTACTCTCTCTCAACTCTCCATGGCCAACTCCCTGCTCTTTCTCACACTCATATCTCTTATCCTCTCCTTATCTGCAACATCACCATCACCATCTTTCCATGATCAACAGCAAGAGACTCCAATCACCCGTTTCCAACAATACCTTAGATTCAACACTGCCCATCCCAATCCCAACTACACTGCCCCTGTCTCTTTCCTCACCTCAATCGCCCAATCCATCGGTCTCAAAACCCAATCTTTAGAATTCATTCCTAACAAACCCGTTCTCCTTGTAACCTGGCCAGGCTCTAAACCGTCTCTTCCTTCAATTCTCTTCAATTCCCATCTTGATTCCGTCCCCGCTGAACCCACCAAATGGTTCCACCCGCCTTTCTCTGCCGTCCGTACCCCCGACGGCAAAATATTTGCCCGTGGAGCACAGGACGATAAGTGCATAGCTATTCAGTATCTAGAAGCCATCCGCAATTTAAAAGTTAAAAACTTTATCCCCAGTCGCACAATCCACATCTCCTACGTCCCCGACGAGGAGATTGGCGGGTTCGATGGAGCAGCCAAGCTTGTTAATTCGAAGGAATTTCGAGATTTGAATGTTGGGTTTGCTATGGATGAAGGGCAGGCGTCAGTGAATGACGAGTTTAGAGTGTTTTATGCTGATAGGTCGCCGTGGAATCTGATAATAAAGGCAAAAGGACAACCTGGGCATGGATCGAAAATGTATGATAATGGGGCGATGGAGAATTTAATGAAGAGTGCTGAGATTATTAGTAAGTTTAGGGAAAGTCAATTTGATGTTGTCAAGGCTGGGAAAGCTGCAAATTCGGAAGTTATTTCTGTTAATCCGGTTTATTTGAAAGCTGGGATTCCTTCCCTTACCGTAAGTGATTATCCGTTAAGTATGACACTTTCGTTGATTATATTTTTGTGTTTATGTATGTTTATTGATTGTTGTAAGTGGTTGTTTGTGTTAATGTGTATTTTTATTGATTGGTCCAAGTGATTATTCTTTTAAGCATTGAACTTACATTGATTGATTATGTGTTTCTGTTAATTTTTTTTTTTTTTTTTTTTTTATTGAGTGGTCTAAGTGATTGTTGTTTAAATATGGAACTTTCGTTGACCATGTGTTTGTGTTAATGCATGTTTTTTATTGATTGATGTAAGTGATTGTAACCTGTTTGTGTTAATGCATGTTTTTATTAATGATAATGAGGTATTTGCGTAGGGATTTGTCATGAATATGCAACCTTCTGAGGCAGAAGCAGGGTATGATCTAAGATTGCCACCTACAGCAGACCCGAATCTATTGAAGAAAATAATTGTTGAAGAGTGGGCACCTGCTGTACGCAACATGACATATGAGGTAAAATGATGGATAACTGTTTTCAATGATTGAAATTTATTAATATCATCAGTCTAGAATGAGGCCATTTAAATTTGTTGGTTGTATTTTATGTAGGATTCGGAATTCCTTTTTGTGAATATGGTGATCATTTGTTTGTTGGTATTTGTTTTGCTTTTTTGCAATTTAGGGTCCTCATTGTTATCTGAAATGAGTTCTAATGGTGCTTATCTGATCTGGTCCTTATCATCTTATTTTTAATGGCGTAACTACATATTTTTACCTTGAACATTATGCTCTTCCATAATGTAGTTGCTAAATAATAATTTCATATGATCAAGTAATTCAATAATAAAAGTTGTGACAAACTCGTATGTCCCATTACATGAGCTATTTTCCTGTGCTGAGTGCAAGTTAATGTAGAATTATCTAGTCCATGAACGTGTTGAATGTTAAAAAAATTGCTGACATGGCATGTGGGTACCATAACTGAAGAACCCCTAGAAAAAGTAGATTCCAGTTAATTTCCATGTCATAGAACAATTAACAAGAGCCACTTTAAGAAATAATATGGTAAATTGATAGAAAGTGTTGTTAAAGCAAATTCCTTTATTAACCCAATTACACAGTGGTGGGCCAACTTGCCACATCAGTCTTGAGTTAACTGTTCTCTTTCTCTACACTTAAAATAAATTTGGACATAAATAGTTTTGCCTCAGTTCTAATTTAGTACTAAAGATTAGTTTAGCTGACGCCAGAATGTGTAAATTGTCACTATTTTTTATTGTTTGAAGTACTTGATTGAATTATCTATCCTATATGGCAAATTTTGAGAACCATATAACCTCCATTCAAGGAGATATCAGTGGTGTTGTCCACTTATTCTGTAGATTTGCAATTTCTTTAATAATCAGACTACTGGAGATAGTTTTTGGAAGGTTTAGGATTAGACTAAGGGTCATTTTGGGATTGAGCTTAGACATGTTTTTCAAAACTGCATCTGACAATTTCTTTAGTTTTTAAATTTTTTTAAATTGCCTTTTGTAAACCATGGTTTGGGAGGAGCTAAAAAAATCTAGCTTTTTCAAAACCATGATTTTCTAAGCTCTAAATAAAGTAAACACAGTTTGGTAGAAGGAGTTTAACTGCAATGCGAAACACACATTAAATTTTGGGAATAGTAAGCTCCTAAATTTTTCTAATTCAAAGCATTCAGAAGTAAAACATTATGTGATAATGTGTATTTGTTTCTTTACATATTACCTTTCGAATTAGTATAATTTGGGATACTAAGCAACAGTTTAGGGCTGGAATTGGCCTGAGCCTGTCCAGCATGAGCCATGAATGGCAACTTGGACAAGAGAAACTTTATCACACACCTGGCCTTTTCCAGGTAGCTGGAATTTTTTGTTTCGTAGTTGATGTTTCTCGATTGTGGTGTCTTGTTTTCTTCCATTTTTGTTTTTCCTTTCTGCTTTTAGTCATTGATCTTCGTTTGCTTCATTTCTGAGCAAAAGATAAGTTGTTTAGAAGTTATTTGGTTTATTACCATAATGTAATTAAATGTAATTGAATGTGTGGTGAAAATGTATTTTCTTGTCGCTGCAAAGTAATGAAACACAAGTTAACTAGGTCTTAATCCCAAACTAGTCGGATCTTTTTTTTTTGCTTTTTGTTTGCTTAGGCCATGCTTATTGAGATGAGTTTATTCTTTCTAATTTTTTCTCATCAGTACTTGTACAAAAATAAAAATGCAGAGCCTTTATCTTCATGACCCTGAATTCTATTCATTTGGTTTTTCAGAAGAAAGTTTCTTCAAAGTTTCATGTGGTTGGTTCTTGACCTAGCTAAGTAGCTATGCTGCTCGATTCTTTAGCATCCATGTTCTATCATGTTTGAGTTTATAATGTATAGATTTTTGCCCCCTGGAGAAAGATCAAAGATACACCACTGTAACTGGATTTGGTTGTGTGTGTATATATATATATATATATATATATTGCACAAAAATGCTAGCAAGTTTGCAGTTTGTTGAATAAATGTAGAATGTACTTGATTTCAGTTACTAGCCTTAACTAATCAGAGAAGAGTTTGCCCTGGAATGGTCCAATATCCAACAAACCCAGACATCTCTGCATAAGGGGTTCCACTCTCTTAAACTTTGATTAAATGTGTTAAATATATTCTTGATTTCTGGCTCACTCTTGAGTAAACTAATGGGAAAATTTTGAGATACATGGTGTGTTACTACAATGTGATATGACCAAACTAGAGTTACTAGACTTTTGTTCATTTCTTCTTCTTCACCGTGTTTTGTCTTCATTTTGATTGATATTGGTATTCTGGGGTTAGTTACTTGAATATTGTTGATTGAGTTACATGTAATAGTAGTAATAAAAGATGTAAAAGAATCTACAATTTCTGCTGACAACCTTCAATTTCAACGTCAACTTTAAATTATAAAAATCTCATATTTATTATTAGTACTAACTAGTATCATTTCTGCCTTTGGCTTCTGAACAACTAAAGAGAGCATTAGAATAAGATATCTGATTGTGTATATGGCAGATAATTGAGAAAGGACCCATAAGAAACTACAAGGGACGACCACTAATGACAGTGGTGGATGATTCCAATCCATGGTGGGGAGTTTTCAAGCAAGCTATCACAAAGGCTGGGGGGAAACTTGCTAAGCCTGAAATCTTGTCTTCAACCACCGATGCACGGTACATAAGACACTTGGGAATTCCTACTTTTGGTTTCTCACCAATAACAAATACTCCGATCCTATTGCATGACCATAATGAGGTTTGACTTATTTCTTCTTATTTTTATATTTGGTCTGTCGGGATCTTTTTCCAAATGTTCTTGATTATGTCTTGCAGTTCTTGAAGGATACAATATTCTTGAAAGGAATTGAGGTGTATGAGCATATAATTAGTTCTTTGAGCTCCTTTGAGGAAGTTCATTCAATATAGATATTCTTAGTTGGTGACTAATGACGAGGAGAATGTTTAAAGCACCAACTCCGATGTGGTGGCACTATCTTGCTGGTATGATGCACTGCATTGCTCATGTTCATTTTGCAAATTTGTAGTTATATCTGGATTTTGTTATTGTTAACCAATTTGTGCATGATCATTATACACTTTGCTGTTATGGAATGATAAAGAGTAATATTTCAAACTTGCCCTTTTTGAGGTTTAATGGATTGGTTTTGAGCTTAATTAACTAGCGTCTATATTTGACATTCTCGAGTCAGGGTTACTTACACAGCAATAAGAGTCATGATATATGATAGTGCACCTTTATCACGATGATGTATGGATAAGTGTAGTAAGATAAAACATGATGAACCTTATGTAAGAATCAACTGCACATGCATGTGCTAACACGCACTAGTTTGATGAAGATGCTTTGTGGTGATAATACACTGAAGTTTCTCATGTATTATGAATTCATTACGGCACCAAGCTCAAATGAAGACGACTTGTGACAGAGATTGATAACCACTGCAAAACTAATTAAATCTCTCCATGTAACCAACTCCTGTGTTGAGACCGAAATAATGAAGCTCGAGATGAATATATACAAGTTGGCTTACTGACACAATAAATCAGTATTTGAGCTTAGCTACCGCTGGTGAAACGATGTAAAAGCGAGTTTCTAATTGTATCAATTGTCATCGTGTGACCATGTGCTGGTAATTGGTGTATTTTGGTGAAATCAATACATATTTTGATTTGGGTTACCTTGGGTTCATTTTGCCCACGTTGACTGCTTGTTTAATGCATGGATATTGGATGATGTGTGTCCAGTGTCTGCTAGATTATACACTAAAATAGCCATTATTCAAATTATTAGGGAGACATGGCGAATTCTCTCTTATTGTTCCATTGGAAATTCTCTCATCTTTTTTGTTACATCAGAAATTCTTGAAAACGGTGTTGTTTATATTATTTTTAACATTATAAGACATATTTTACGATCATTGGATTATAAATTTGTAGTTAGTATGTAAATGCAGAAATTCCATCATGCAATTAGCAATCCGAGTTAAAACTAAAGAGAGAATTTATTTTCCTCGTAATCATCTCTTAAACTTGCCCATATAAGCAAAACGTCTCTCTTTTGCTTCCATTAATATTTGACAAATCAAAGTTCATCTCATTCAAGTCGAAATTGAGAAAAAAACCTTGTTGCATTGATATTTGACTAGTAAGGTTAGAGCTCATCTATTTAACCATAGATAGAAACTTTTAGACATTCTTCTTCTTACTAATAATTCAACCTTTCTTTTCTTCATTTACTATTCTCCCCATTTACTTTGTTATAAAAATATTTTCTATTCAGTTCATCTAATTCATAGTTGAGCACTGTATTTTACCCAACAATAGCTTACTTTTCTCATATTCTACAAGTCAAATATTTAATTCATCCTTCTTTTAACCTCCTGTCTAGACCCAACAAATTTTTTTAACCACTCAAACTAATTATAAGTGTAATTGATTGTTGAATTTTTTTTTCTTATTATTATTCATGAAGATCAAATAGGCAGAAATAATATATTGAATTACATAATTGAAGACATTTTTCTCCATTAATAAATTAATAATCTTCACCAAATTAGTAAAAAAATTTTACTATAATAATGAATTAGAGATTAGAATTAAAAATTTTCACTCTTTAATAATTGGAAGTAAAGAGATTAATTTATCTATAAATTTTTAATTCAATATTACTCGAATGATCTCTAAGATAATGAAAAAATATAAATAAATTACACATGATTGACTTGATTGTTGAAACATTAGTGAAAATTCAACATCTATGGATTCATTAAGTAAAATCAAAGAATCTGAAAGTTAAAGCTTATAAATATATATTATAGCCTCATATTTTTTAGTTGAAATGGGAGGATTTGGATTTTTTATCTTATTTAGAGTCTTATTTTCTATCTCATATATTTTTTTTATGCGTTTATTATTAATAAAAAAATATTAATTATCAAAATATTAAAAAAAAAAATGATATAACATACAAAATGACCCATAGAACAAAAGATAAGATACAAAGAATCCGAATCGAAGATGTGTGATGATATTTGCCATAATTGGAACTTCCGTGAGCCTTACCGTTACTTATCTACCATAACATAACATAACATAACAAATGGACAACATCTGTTTGATCCAGGGATTCTGAGAGACTCTGCTCTACAGCTAACTGATGAAAGGTCCTTGGAACAAAATTCCATCCAATATATTATCTATCCACTGTACAATTATATATACATGTATACTAATTTATTGAAAATCAATCTTAGCTTTATTATGGCCAAAATCTATGAAACGTCGGCATTCCTATTCCATGCCAAAAATATAATGCAACCATCTTTTTTTATGTACATGCCCTGATAAAAATTAAAAAGATAATTAGGTCAACAAGTTCACCCTCCAATAATATTAATATTAATATTATTAATTTGATCAATACATTACGTTAGCCATTACTATGGATATGGTGGTTGTGAAAGATTACATTAATTTTTAAATTTATATAAAAATATAAAATAAAAGTTTTTCCTGGAAGTTTCACTTTATCTCTAATTCTATCAAAAACAGAAGATTTGATTCTTTTTTCTTCTGATGAAACCTTACCCACATAGATCTTGCCTCTTCATCTTCCAACACTTGAATATATCATTCACTGCACCTTCCCTGCCCATACCCTTTTTTTCCTTTTTTCTTTCCATATTTTCTGTATTGATTGGAAAATGACAAGGGTCTAATTTGCCATCTGTATTTTTGGCCTCTACTCTGCCCAGCTGGTCCTACTCTTCCTCTTACTTATATCCACCGATAGTCCATTTCATTTAAATTAAATCTTTTTTTTTCAGACAAGTTTATTAATACATTTTTCACATTAATTTGATTTGTACATTTAAAAATTACATTTTAATTATCAATATAAAAATCGAATATTAATTAGTAAAAAAAAAATTAAATTTAACTTATTTATCAAATTTCAAATATTGTTTGATTTAAGGTCGTAGATTCATAATAATTACTATATAAATGTTCTTTTCAAGTTTCATATGAAATATGCGGAGCTGGTACGGAAAGATTATGGGTACGGTGCCAGTTAAGAAGATACATTATTCTTGATGGCCAAAAATATAAATTTGCAAGTACATTATTACAATTATATACCAACTTGTCAAGAGAAGTAGCTACCATTGTATCTTCATTTATGATCTCTTTTTTATTAGTTTTATTTTCTGGTGGGGACTTTGAATATATATATAAACTTAGGACTTTTTTTTTTATGTCAAGATAACAAATGTGTCAAATATTAAATTCACAATTAAATCAAATAATACAATCTAATATGAATAGAAAATAAATTTAAAAGTCAAATTTGTAAGATATCAGTGCATTAACTTTAATCTTATCTTTGAAACAAAATTTTAATTAACAACTAATACATTATAACTTTATATGTTACTATATATATTGGTATATATGAAAATCTAAAATTTGAGTTGTTTATAAGTTAGATGATGTCAAGATTAAGATCTTATTAATCATATATGATTATCTTGATGTTTTTAAAAATCAAGATTAGATATTAGATATATTATGATAGTAAAATACTTGTGGCTAGCAAATAAAAATGTAGTGAAAGAAGAAAGCCTATAATTGGGCTTCATTGAAATGGAGAATATAAATCCATGCAAAATATATACTAAGATATTTAGCATAGGTGAAGAATTATTATAAAAGCAGTCTCATTTTTAATGAAAAAGCAAATCTTAAGATTCATTTTATAATGATAATTAACATACCTTTCAATTTTGATAATTAGCTTAGTTCAGAAAACCGAATTTTTCCTTTTAATTTGTAGAATTAACGTTTGAAAGGTAATTTCTGAATTTATTTTTAAAGAATGGAGAGTATGCAAATTAGACACACTTAGGAAAAACATTTAATATTTCGGTAAATTTATAAGTTAGTACGACACACTTAGGAAAAACATTTAATATTTCGGTAAATTTATAAGTTAGTACGACAATATCTCTAAGGGTTTATTTGGATAATCTAAAATTTGAGTTAGGAATTAGAATTCTCAATTTTAGTATTTGGCAGCTATTTAGAATTAGAATTAGAATTTTATCTTTAATTCTATAAAATTATAATATAATTAAAAAACTAATTCCATAATTCCATTATCAACCCATAAAAATTACAATTTTATAATTTTCACTATAATCCTCTCTTCGACCGCTATTTTTAGTACCACCATCATCTCCATTCTCAATGCTATTGTCGGAGATAATGACTCTCCGGATCGTCACTGCCAACGACGATAATTCGCCAAATTGTCATCGTCGGCGATCCACCACCGCTACCGATAGTTCACCACTACTTCTAATTTCATCGTCATTAATTTTTTATTTAATTTTAATTTTTTTTATGAAACAAATATTAAAATTATAATTTCAACATAATTATAATTCTAGAGAATTAGAATTGAAACTAAAATTCTCAATTCCAATTCTAATTTCAATTCGAATTTTTATCCTCAAAAGAACTCTAAAGGAAAACGAATAAAAGTAAAAAAAAAAAAAAAAAAACATTTCTTGGAGGAAAACAAGGTTAAAAAACAGAGAGTGCTTATCTTAGCTATTATTGGCAAGAGAAACAGTATGCTCTGAAGAAGTCCTAAATTCTCAAGTCTTAACCCATGTTGTCCGCTATTAATGATCACATGCCAATGACATTCTTTCACTTGTAATAAACAATAAGTTCCAATTGTTCCTCCTTTCACAACTAACCCTTTTCAAAGTCTAAGGTAATTACAGATTTTGAAAGTCCTCCTGCTGGTATTCATCATCTTTTAAGCATCGATGCCATGTGTATTGAATGGAGTAGAAGAGTTGTAGTTGGTTAGTTTGTTCTTTGTTTCTGGGCTCTTTGCCCCGCTTAACTACCAATATATATATATATATATATATATATATATATATATACAAAATCCAATTTCAAGTTTTCACAGCTGAACCAGCAAAGCAGTTCCCATGGTGGTATAATTCAATGCGACATAATATAGTTGCATTTTGACCAAGATGTAGTAAAGTAATAACCTATTAATTTACATATTTTTTTTATCATAATTAAACAATTTAAAATTTCGGTGGTTGAGAGAAATATTATATTAAATTTATTAATTATACGTTTTTAAATTATTTTTAAATAAATTTGATATGTTCTAATAATAAAAATTTAAAAATAATTAAGTTATATTTTTCAATTAAATTTTTAACAACATTTAGAATGATATTTTATAAAATAATAATTTCTAACTATTATATTTTATTTTAAATTTATATATTATACATGCATTTATCATTAAATTATATTTGAGTGTGTAATTTATAATTTTAATATTAAATAAATAATTAAATTAGCTTGTAAAAGTGTTTTGATGAGAGAAAATAATAAAAATATTTAAAAATACATTAAGCATTTTTCTTCCATTTATAAAGAAAGCTATCTACTAACTATGTCAAAGTACCATAAATTAGGCATAATTATACAAAATTAATTCCCTAAAAAATGTACCCTAAATTAAGACCGTCAAGCCAAGCATTAAAAAAATACTATAAATATATTAACATTAATTAATGAAGAAATTTCCTTCTAACTTCGAACAAACAAAGTTATTGTCATATTCCTTAATTTCTAACAATATTTCAAAAATAAACAAAGATTAGGAGTGTGGCATCAACATGTGATGTGTTTACTTAAAATAAATATGTAAATTAATTATTTAATGTGAATGGCACTATCAGCCACCTGGTGATCATAAAGCATAGAATATTATAAAAAATATATATATAATAATTAACTATGAGAGTTAATAGAAAATTTATTTATTTTATTATTTATCATAATTTAATTTTTAATATTAATATTTAAAAAATAATTTTTAAATATATAAATCAAGCGATAAAATATTTTTTTAAATTTATTTAGATAGAAAAAATATCACGATTAAAATATAAATTAAAAGAAAATACTTAAAATTAATAAAAAAAAATAATTTATTAATTAACATAAAAAAATAGAGAAACAATAATAATAATCATTTTATTTAAAAAATTAATTATGGGTTTGGCATTTTATTATGATTTTAATTTAATATTTGTGTTCCCAAGTGATGCAAAGAGAACAGAGGAAGGAGGGACGATGCAGAGGACAAGTACGGATTGACGACATACTGTTCTTTTCAAACATCAATTATTATTGGAAAACTAAATTTCTATGTTTTAATAGTATTTCTCTCTTGCCCAAGGTAAATTTGAATTTTTTTTTTTAAATTGAGGTAAAGTTAAAATTTAAAATTATTTACATAAATTAAATATTATATAAATTCATATATAATTAAATTATTAAATTTTAATAATTAATTTTTAAAATCAATATTATTTAAATTATATAACCTCTTAATATTTATAAAATAATATTAAGACGAAAAAATATTCATACATGACACACTTATCATTTATATATAATTGAAATTTATTCAATTATTTTTCATACGGCAATAAATTTTTAAATTTATTAATTATATATAATTAAATTTTATAACAGCAACTCATATGTTTAATATTCCTAAGAAGATTTATAATTTTTTTTAATCAAGAATATATAAGTGTTGGAGAAATAAATTAATTTTCATGTAAATTAATTTTCATGTTATGATTATTTTATATATTTTTTCCTGTGGAAATGCAAACTAGGTAAAATTAAAATGTCAAATTTATGACTTTGTAAGCGGTTTTACAAAGGGGATAATATTATTATAATTTATGACTTTAAGATTGGAAAATTTAGAATTAGGTGAGGAATTTTGAAGGGCGATGAAAAATTATGTTTTAACAACGAACTGACCATAGACAAACTAAAACAATTTTACCTTATGTCAATACTAACCATAGAAAAGATTATCCATACTTTAATTAATCTAATAAACTATCTTATGATAATTGTAAGATTGAAATTTCATCCATAATAAACTTCAGAAATTTTTCTTAACATCAAATTGGTTCTTAATTGATAAAGGAAATGACAGTTTGAAATAAAAATAAAAAAATTAGTGAAAATGGTTTTTCATTTTTTTTTACATAATCATTAATGGTTCAAGAGGTAAAAAAATATCACTCTTTTTTTAGGGACTATATTTCTTTCATTTTAATTCAACTGAAATCAAATATTTTATCCAACAAAATGAAAAACTAAAAAAAATTTATACGCAAAATAAAAATTTATCCAGTTTCAAATATAAATTAATCATGATAAATAGATTTGAATAAAAAAATTTTCTCTTATAATGACTGTTTGAATATTTAATTATAAAATTTAATTATCGTTTAAAAATATACGCGTCGATAATTTAAAAATTATTAAGTATTTAGATAAATACTAATTATCGATATTTTTTTCAAATCGATAAAATATGATAACAGATAAGAATTGTAAATACGGATTAAAATTTTTACTAATTAAAAAAATTATTTTATTTTAAATCAATAATAATTAATTATCCATCTAAACATCTCCTTAATCTATTAAGAAATCAGTGGCCTTGATAGCTTGATCAGAAATGTCCAAATCATGACCTAAATTGAGAATGTTTACATTAATTAAACTTGTGAATTGAATTAATCTCTTGACTATTTTTGATAGATATCATTTAACAACTTTTTATAGATATCATTACTAAGCTGGCTAATTTTAAGTATGCCATTCGTTTCATTGGGTATTTAACATAAAAAGTCAAACTTGTAAACTTGTAGGGAAAGTGAATTATACTCATGCGTCTATAATCTATATACTATTTATGAAAGAAAATCATAAAAAATTTAGAAGCAGGAGTGGCCAATGCTCAACCATATATAACAACCAATAAGCCTAGTCGCTTAATCCAAAAGTGGGGTTGATGATAAAAATGTATTCATTTGTTTGTTTGATCACAAATTCAATAATTTTCGTTGGCATTTCATAATACAATGTCTAAAAATTTAATATATATTATCAAAATTATAATCAAATTATCAAAATTTTCATTTGCATTTTTAATATTTTTAAAATCAGACCAATTAAAAAATCACTAAAAATAAAAGGTCAAAAAGTCAGAAGTTTGATTTGAATTGAACCAATTAAACTGAAAAAAAACATTATATATATATATATATATATATATATATATATATATATATATATAATTTGGCATTTATTATATATATGATGAAAATAAATATAATTTATCATTTATTATTTTTGATTAAAAATTAAAAAAAAAATTATGATCCTCTCGAATTGAAAAAACAGACTTGATTCAATCAGTTTATCGATTCACCGATATTTTTAATCGATTTTTAGGGGATAATTTTTTAAAAATTGATCAAATCAATTCTTAATTTAGTTTTTAATTTTTTATATTCAACGGTTTAATTTTAACAATTATGCACATTTCATTAAAAATCTCAATTCACATTTCCCACAACATACATTAGAACTTAAATCAAGAATGACAATGTTTGGTCAATGAATTCGAGCGGAATGAAATAATGTCTAATATATTTAATAATTTTTTATTATATATAAAAAGAAAAATCAAGGGGAGGAAAAACAAGCAAACAAACAAGAGCTTCTCTATGGACTGAAATTCAAGAAGGAAACTGTAACCACTAACTAGTAATCAGAAAAGTAGCATATGGCCCGATTTAGAAAAAAGGATCATTTGTCCCCGAAATTAAAAGGACTATGACCCTCCACCCCACACCTCCCACCCATGGGTGGCAACTGGCAAGTGAAAAAAATAAAATAAAGGAAAAGTAGCCACTAATGTAGTAGTTGATTTTTTAAGACTGTCTGTTATAGCCGTACCATCCCTAGAAATGAAGATAAGTGTCCTAAAGTTTAAGAACCAATGTACCCTTAAAGGTCAATTCGTACCGGCGTAACCATCTCTTCAACTAATAATCTTTTGATAGTGAAATCTCTAATCATATCAGATAATAACGCGAATTTTGCATGACGCGGTTTTAGACAGACAAGCACCAGCTGTTGTTTTTTTTTTTTTTGTTTTTTTTGGGGGCCTTTACTGTTAGACTGCGCGTTTTTGCTTAGGTTTTAATTATTAATTAATTAATCTTTTTATTTATTCATTTCTTTATTAAAATAAAGAAAATAAAAAATTAAGTGTATCACAGCCACCCCAAGAAAAGCTAAGCTAGTTACAACTTACAAGCATCATGCACTCCCCTGCAGATCCTGGAAGTTGCCTTCTACAGAGAATCCTATGTTTTATCATTTTTAATTTATTTATTTATATTATATTTTAATTCATATGTAATTTAGATTAAAAAAAAATAAATTAAATGGGAGGCAACACTACCCAAAATAGAAAAACAATGTTAAGTGAAATTACAAGTTTGCACTTTTGTGCTTTTTTATTTTTTAATTAGAGATGTGAACATGGGAAGGGGGAAGTATGGTTTTCTTGCTAGACAAGTTGATTAGAAGAAAAATTCTAGAACTGTAATGTGCTTTTTGTTAACCTTTCCATGCTGGTCTTTCATTGGTGCATGTGGCTTAAAACCTATAGAGCAAGATTCAAACCCTTTTTCTCTATACTATAAAAAAAATAGTAAGAAAGAAAGAAAGAAAGTAAAAAATCATAAACTTTTACAAGACTTCTTGAGAAAGATGATGAAGAGATGAAATCTTTAATTATGATTTTTAAGAGAAAATTAACTTGTTAATTAATTAATTAATTAGCTATAGCACTATACTACATTTGCCAAAAATGCTCTTAATTTGTGACTTAATTATATATATATATTTTCTCTCAATGACCATTTCAAAGTCATATGCTCTTAGGTAATATTGTCTAGAAAATGTTTGAAAATGACTAGTGATATATGATAATAGTTATGCAATATGCATTATTATTTTTTTTTATGTGGTTATTGATTGTGGGATTTATTAATTATCTGGCATAATAGGTTTGACCATGCTTAGGACAGATGAGTCATTTTCAATTAAATGAGCTTGAAAATATCTGTCACCCATTTTAAGATTAATTAAAGTGTGTGTGTGTGTGTGAAACTACCTTAAAAGTAATACTGTTCCTTTACTAAGAGAATTTGGTAACCTTTATAGTATAAATTAATTTAATTACTCCAACTATCTATAAATGCCAAACCTTGTTCCTCATTTTTAGTTCCCATTCCATTCTTTTTTTTTACCTCATCATCTTTAGAAAGAACAAGAACAAGAAATTAGTTAAACTAAAAGTCTATTAGTATCCCTCGTAACAAAAAAAAAAAAAAAAAAAAAAAAAGATCAAGATCAAGAAACACTAAATAGCTAGTAGTACTACTTCAAGAATCAAGAATCAATGGTGAAGAGTGAGATCAAGATCCAATCAGAGACATCCAATAAGGTAATGGCAAAATCATCATTATCGGGAGGAGGAAGCAAAAAGAAGTATAAAGGAGTGAGAATGAGAAGTTGGGGATCATGGGTATCCGAAATTAGAGCACCAAATCAAAAAACAAGAATATGGTTAGGCTCTTATTCTACTCCTGAAGCTGCTGCTAGAGCTTATGATGCTGCTCTTTTATGCCTTAAAGGTTCCTCTGCCAATCTCAACTTTCCTACTTCTTCCAATTCTCATTACATTCCTTCAGACACTGTTATGTCCCCTAAATCTATTCAAAGAGTTGCTGCTGCTGCTGCTGCCAATAATTTTACTGACAATGCCACAAGCAGCAGCAGCACCACATCATCCACCCCCACCACATCATCACCACCTATCCCTTCTCCATCATCATCATCATCATCATCATCAATGTCTTCCTCACCGTCTGATCAAATTGATGATGATGTCACACTAATGCAATCTTTTGGTGGGTATTATGAAAGTGAAGTACCAATAACTTATCCTATGCTTGATTCTTGGTACAATTTTGAAGATCACTTTCAATCTTCCAAATTTCTTGATCAATTCTTATTCAATCCACCAATGACAACAACTGATGATTTTTTTGAAGGTGATATTCGTCTATGGAGCTTTGCAGAATAGAGTTCTTAAAAATCCAAGATTTTTTTTCAAAAAAATTTAATTTCATATTCTTTTTGTCTATTAATTAATTATTCATAGTTCATAGTTATATATATATATATATATTTTTTCATTCTATTGGTGCTTGAAGACAATTAATTATTACTGAAAATGACCTTCAAGTTCATATATATTATGTTAATTAGTGCATTGATTTTTAGGGGAGAAATTAGTAGAGAACTCACATGGGAAAGGAAACATTTTTTTGGACTCTCTCATGTGAATGTGTTCCTAAATTATATTGAAATTTTTATGTACTATTAAATTATTTGTAATTGTAATTGTAATTGAATTAATAAAGTTATAAATTTTATCTTTAATTACTTTTTTTAATGAATTTATTGTTCTATAATTAAGCAAGTTTACTGTTCCATGATTATTTGGAGAAAGCAAAACTCGAGAGTTCCTTTCACTTGGTGAAATGTCAGATCATTAATGCCTGTAAATATTTATTATATATAAACAAGAAACAAAACACAAGAAAAAGGTATGGAAACTTGAAACCATCTCTGCAATTAAAAGGGTAATTGAAAGATGCATCTATTAAAATAGATATACGTTTATTCAACTAATTAAAATACCGATATTAAAATGAAAATCAGTTCAACAATAAAATGATTACATATGATATGTCTAATTAATATCAATTCTCTTTACAACGCAATATTAGATAACCCAAATTATTACTTTTTGGCCATTCTTCTTTTCCTTTTTGTATGGCTAGACAAGTGTTTGAAATATGAACTAGTTGCTTAAGTTAAGAAGCCAAGATTGCACATGACATGTCCTCTAGTGCAAATGGTGTTAGGTTAAGGGCATGGTGTCCCATCCTTGAATTTGTTTCTTCCACAGTTTCAACATTGTATGTGGCCTTTTCAAGGTGTTCTCCTCACTAAATGGACCCAAATCACACACTTTTTAAATTAGAGTCTATAGAAAATTTGGGCCATAGGTAGATACCTATTAATTGGGCCTACATTTTTGGATTCTGGTCCCACAATAACAATATTTTTTGTTGTCTGATTTGAGTGTGTAATGCATACTTATATTACAAATCACACAACATATCTTGCGATTCAAAAAGAATTCACTACTAATAAAATTATATTACGATTGCCCTTTGTTCTTTATATTTATAGATTTTGTAACATGTAATGATCAGAATTCAATTCATTGGACAAATAATCCAAAATTGAGAGGCATTATAGAATATGGGAATTATATGAACAGTTACCATGTGTTGTTTTATAGCTATTTTGAATTAATTCAAATAAAAATTTTATTAAATAGGAATGTGAATTTGAATAATTGGAAAATAGAGATTATAATAATGGGTGGTATGTAGGTTTTTTCCCATTATAATAAAAAGATATATATTTAATATAATGATACTTAAATTAATTTTAAAATTTGAACTCTTAAATTGATATTATTAAGCGCCGTATTATAGTAATGTATAAATTAATATTTTTTTTGTCATTAAATTAGTATTTGGTAGTTGAGTACCAATGAAATCACATTTTTTTTCCTTAAATTCATTTGATATTATTATAAAAGAAATTAATATTTTCTTAAGGTTTAATTTCTTATCATACTTTTTATCCAATCTAGTTGTTGGCTTCATGTAATAATAAAAAAAAAAAAAACAAGTATACATTTAAAACAAAAAATATCATAAAATGGTCCTACTAAATAATTTTCATTATGAAAGTTAGAGCCAGCAATGAATATTAATTGGTTTATGCTATCCCTATTTCTATAAGCATGATATTTCTTTAGTGGAAGAAGAAATATTTTCAAATATATTTTAATTTATTTATTTTTTTCATATATAATACATGTTAAAATTCCAATATGAATTAAAGTATTAATTGGGCCAGATATTGATACGAGGCCCAAACCTTAAAAAATTGGGCTGAAAAATGAGCCGGACTTTACGATGCCAAAAAAGCCCATAAAAAACCATCATGTGACCCAACTGAAAACTCGCAAAACCACACAGTTTTTAAGCTGCCTCGAAGCAGTCGTCGTCTTCCTTTGCGCCATTGTTAGCCCTTGTTTTCGTTGGAAAAGCAGATTGCTTCTCTGAGGACTAAGTATGGGGTATACAAAGGACCAGTTGCTTACTCGCTTGAAGGTTCGCCTCTTTAATTTCTTGGAATGTATATGGAGTTGCTTTAGTTGATAAATACTCAGTTTAATTTCTATATTCTACTTTCATCTAATCTAAGATATTGTGTTATTTCTAGGAGCTTCAAATTGATTTTGGCCTGTATGAACATCCTGCTGTTTTGACTGTTGAAGCACAGGTAAAGTTCGTTCTCAGAAAACTAGGTTATTTGTGCACTATATATATACATATGCTGATGCAAAAATGGCTTTTATATTAGGCAAAATATGTCGGCGATAAGGGAGGTGGACTCTGTAAAAATTTATTCTTGAAGGACAAGAAAAGTAGGTTCTATGTTGTTTCTGCTTTGGCAGACACCAAAGTAGACATGAAAGGTAAATATATTTTTCTCATTACTGTGTTAATTTTATGTCTTTGTTACATTATACATTCGATATGTTACTGCCTTGCTTTGATTTGTGGTTTGCCTAAGTTTGAATATCTGATTTTATATTTCTAAGGCTGAGCAGTTTTATCGCAAAGGCTTGGTTTAGGAAAAGGAGGTATAAAAATGGCTCCTGAAGAAGCATTTGGTCAGATACTTCAGGTATATGTCTTGCTATTTTATTAGATTCTTATGACTCCCTTTATTCCTAATATAGTGTACCCATCTTTTGAAAATGGTGTATGCTTGAACACAATCCAAGTAATGTTGCTTCGCGATGCCAATGATGCATTAGACTTTGCAAACCTCAATTGATGGATGAATAAACTGCAACTCTTATTTATTATATTTATAATCACGTAATCTTTTTTTTTTTTGGTAATAATCAAGTGATTTCCTATTTTTTAAAATAAAAGATTATATATTATGTTCCAGTATAGATGTCTATAGTCTGGAAGTTCAATTGTAGTTCACTGTTTGAAATTATGGGTTTTTGTTTTGCTAGGTTCCACTAGGTTGTGTTAATCCTTTTGCACTCATCAACGAGTCAGCACGGTATGTCTTATTATCAGAATTTGATTTTTTTTTTTCCTTCTGTTTTAAGTCTTGAGTTTTTCCCAATGGATATGCATTTCCAATTCCTTACCTTGATGCTTGATAACTTACAGGTTTATCTTTGGCCTTGTTTAATCTTGTTCATGTGATGATTTAAATCTTGTTGATATTACACATCCTTAGTAAAAGTGAAACTTTACAAGAACCAGACATTTAGTTTGGTTGGTTTATTTGAATTATGTAGTTTCCCCCTCTATGATCTGAATTCACTAGGGTTGTTAACATGTGACATCCATGTTAATTTAATAAAAAAAAATAATAATTAACTTCATTCTTGGTTTGTGCAGGCATGTCTCACTGTTGTTGGATAAAGGATTTACAACACAGGAGCGTTGCTTCTTCCATCCATTATCTAATGATATGTCAATTTGTAAGTCTGAAGGTTTTTTATTTTTTTGTGTGGTCTGTGGTTTGCATAATTTCTTAACATTCTTTTACTTTAAAGTCCATTTAATAGTATTGTTCATCTAGCTCTCAGTATCTATGTGAGTGTGTAATATTATTAATTTTAGCCTATGTACCTTTGTGTTTTCAGCATCTCTTTCATGAGTTGTCTGATGTGTGATGTTCTAATTTTAGTGCTCAAACCAGGCATGCTTTTCCAATATTTTGGAGAATCAGAGAAATATCTGGTGAAGAACTTTGAAAGTTGAAGTTGAAGTTGAAGCTTCTCTGTTTATCATAGTTTTTTCGTTCAATGTTATTTTCTTATTAGGAAACGCCATATTGCCTTAATTCGTTGAAAATTATGAAACCTTAAAATAAAATATGAACATCGTTTCAGGTGTCAGATTCAGTGAACAATGTGTACTGCTACAGAATTAGTGTGGGTATGTTGGTTGCTTTGAACAAATAAATGACTAAATTTAAAATTTGACAATAAAGATGAAGGATGAAAGACAATCACATGACGAAAGGCCTATTCCAAGTGTATTCCAAGCATAGTGCAAAATTTTGCCAACACTTTCTATAGCTATCTTATCACAGATTACTGCTGTGTAGCTATGCTGAAGAGATTTTATTTATTCATTTTCTCCTCCTTTTCTGTTCAATAATTTATTTATAAGATGGTGGATTTGCATTAGTTTAGAGGTAAATTATGTCAGTGTTGAGTTTGAGTAGATCAACAATTTGTCTCCTAATAATCTTTGTTGGAACAGAAAATGATAACTAATGATATTTCCTAAAAGAGGTTCATTTCTTTGCCTGATGCCCTGATGTGCAATTTCTTATTCATTTATCTTTTTTTTTTTTTTTGGAAATGATATTTTATTTTTTCCTCTATTACAACTGGCTAACTCTTTCTTGTTTATTTTTCATTTTTGGTGCATCTATGAATTTTTTTTATGGCCCCCTTCGTTATTGAAATTCCTTCATTTATGTTAAAGTATATTTAGGACCTACATTTTATGCAATTTAACAACTGTTAATACTGATTATTTATTCTCATACATTTTTCTCCAGCTATTCATGCTCATGATCTTGACAAGTTTCTTAAATCAATTGGAAGAGAACCCTCATATGTTGACCTGGAGGTGATTCAGAGGTTTTTTTTTTGGGTGAATGGAGATTCAGAGTTTAGATTATTGTATTAATACACCATACAAACTAATTTTTTCTTGTAGGCTAATCCATTTGTAGGGAAGGATCAACCTCCTGATCTTGCTGCATTGGTTCCATCTGGAGCTACTGTTCTGTCCACTCCTCCAGAAAAGGCAGTTCCGTTGCAGGGTCAAACTGAAAATTCTGTTTCTGAAGATAAGAAGTGTACAGCTGCAGCAGGTACTCAAATGTGATTTTACTTCTCAATTGTTTGCTAATTTCTACATGGTAGCGGAAGGCATTGCCAGTGCATTTCTTCATTGACTGTTTGACTTCTGTATGCATGCCCTTTTATTGCAGAATATTTGTGAATGATTTTGAGAATTGGTTTTACTGACTCTAGTTAGTTTGGGTACAATCCTTTGTGCTCATTGTTGTCATTTGGAGAACTACAGTGACGGAGCCAGAAGAAATTTTTAAGGGAGGCCAAATTTCTTATACTATAATTTATATCGAGGTAGTGTATATAATTAACTTTTATATATCTAAGGAAATTTTTCACCTAAAATAAGGGGGCCAAAGACAAAATATGACAAATTTAATAATCATACCCCCAAAAAAATGTTGAGTTTTGGAGGATGGGGGGTGTGGCCCCTCGTGCCCCTACCCCCCACTCCATCATTGGAGAACTATTCTCAAAAAGTCTGGTTCTCTGCAGAACTTGGAGACAAGTCGTAAGTGTTCTGTAGCTGAGCCTGTATGTGATAAATTATAGATTTTGGGAAATCCTATTCAAATCAAAAGACTAAATTTCTGATGAAAGAACAGAGCTTTTCTTTTGGTAAAAGTATGTTCTTGAATTCAATATGTTCAGACTACAAAAGAGCTCCTGTATAGAGGAAGGATTTGGGAGATCTTATGTTCGGGTTGCCCATGCAAACTAATCTGGTGCCCCAGTCAGCCAAAAATAACATACCAAAATTTTCAGGCAATGACAGGTCAGCTGCAAAGCCAGAATCTATCTTCCAAGATTTCTTGACAGCAATGTAGGCGTGAATGAACAGTTAAAGATGATGTTTGGTAGACGTGAAATGGCCTTCCTTATTCTAAAGCCCTTTTATCATTTCTTATTGTTTCTCCATGGAGAGATGTGAAGTGGCTTTAAGAGGAGGCCTGATGCTTTGATCCATCTAATAGAATCCTAGGAAGGCGGCCTCTTTTCGATAGCCCTTTTACAATTTATTTTTGCTAATTTCTCTCTCTCTACTTTCTCCTAAGGCAATGTTTGTGCTACTTCTTACTATTTAATCTTTGATTTAGGAATTAATAAGTGTTGACTATTTAAAAATGTGATAGTGATGGAATTGACTAGAAAGCAATGAATATTGTCAATGATCATGGAATGGGTTTAACTTGAGTAAAGAATATGGTTACAATAATCATAAGTAAAGCATTAATGAAGATGCATGGCTGCTGGTTAGGGTAAATGTGTAAAATAATTCATGAGGTTGCTAGTCAATAATTGAAATGAGAATAAGGACTTGCATCCTGTGAGCATGGAGCATGATATGATACCAACAAACTTTGAAGGTTTACATGCATAGTTACCTGATACAAATTCTCCTGATGATGCATTTGTAAAACCATTCTTTCGATGGATTTTCAAAGGATGGCCCTCTTAAAAATAATAAGATTGTGCAATTGGTGGGACACTCATTTAAGTTTGTTGAATGTGTTCAACAAAAATGTTTCATTTTTATCCAAATCAATGTTATTGAAAATGCACTACAGAGAAAAAAGTGGGGACTTTTTTTTAATTTGTCTTGAGTATGCTAGTGATTTGACATTTATATGTGAATGAATAAAACACGCTATGATTCCTTTCAGGAAAAAAAATGCTATGATTCTTTTTCTTTTTGAACTTTGAAATTTGATGGCATATTCATGTAATAACTGCTTATTTACATATGAAGGACAGTTTTTTGTCAATTGAGCTTCTGGATCTTGAGTTTCCATGTGTGAGTTCTAGTTTGTTTATAATCCAGTTTATAATGTTATTTTTCATCGATGTAGTAAAAACTGCCATGACATCTGCTACTGTAAAAAATTTGAAAGATAAGTCAGCCGTTGCTGCACATCAGCCAAGTTTTTTCTCAGATGCTGAATTACTTGTGGAAGAGATTCTGAATAAAACTTCCAGTGTCTTGCTGTCAGAGGTAATCTTGGTACTATACTTTCCAAAATCAATGGCGTATTTGAGTAAAGCTTAAGGACTTTGTCTCTACAGATTAAAGAGGATTCAATCAGGCAATATGGTGAACATCTTGGAACTGTGGTTGCCGACAGTATAAGAAAGCGTCTTAGCTCGGATTTGAAAAACCTTGCTGTGAGCATTCATCCTTTCTTATTATTATCTTTAACCGTCACAGGGCATGGCTTTGAACTTTTAGATAGTTTCTGCCATATTTAATTTTCTTTCTTATGATGACTTTCAGAATTTTGTTAAGCATGGTTTCTGCTGCTATGATAGGGTCTAGGGTATTCGGTTGTTGCGGCATTTTAATATAAACCATGGTTAATCCTATTTTAAAGGGTGTTATTTGTTGCAGATAATGTACAAGAACACAGCCTATGCACAGGGGTTTTATGCTGGCACACACCATCACCCCAAGCAATTATGACTACAACGGTTAGATGAACCAATCAAAGAGAACATTAAAGTGAAACAGCATTCAAACATCTGATAACAAATGTATACGAGTAGCACATAATTTACACATTTCAAAGTTGATTATGGTTGTTTTGAGATTTCTTATAGCTTCGGCCCTGGGGTTTCTACGTAGCAATCAAAGTGTTGTCAGCACAGCAGCCTGACAATGTTTTTTTATGAGTGAACTTGAGCTATTTGTCCCCTGTTTATGGTTTCTAGCTGTATATGTAGCTTTGACATTGAGCTTTATTATTTTCGTAATCTTGTGGATCTGATACAATTACCTGGGCTCTGCCTTGTCCTAATATCAAGCATTTTGCCTGTACTTCTGTCAATAGTATCTGTGACCAGATTGATTATGACAAATACCTTGGAAAGTGAAATTGGAAATAGACAGTGGAGGTTTTTGCGATTTGGTAGCCACTTTTGAAGCTGATTTTGACAATTGAATGGTTCAAAGCATTACACAATTCCTTGTTTTTGATATGATTATTACACTATGCACACACTATTTTACATGAAAGAAATAATAATTTTGTATATTACATTAGAGGAAACAACACTTTTGTTCAATCGAGTCACATATAAAAAATTAAAATGGTTTGAAAGTAAGCAAAGCAAGCTTGAGTTAATTTCTCTGATTGCACAATTTTTCAATCCATAAAATGCTGATATAACCTACGAAACCAGCTTACTCCTGCGTAAACAAATTCATGCCATATGGTTATTATTGCAAGCGATGCTACACAATTGATGGCAACATTATAATATACTTAATATACTCTAAAGATATGTAACATAATCAAATGTATTTTTATTTTATATTCCATTTTAGCATACAAAGAATTGTAAATAATATTCTGCAATAATCTAACCTAAAATTAGAAGGGAAAAAAAAAGGTACATTGCTGCTTGCAATAAATCCTATTTATTTATATTTATGTTGGATCAAAATTAGAAACATAATTCACAAACAACACATAGAGAACATATATGAACACAGTATAAATACATGTATTTGTTCATTAAACAAACAAATTTTCAGACCATCATCTTTATGAACATAGCATATAGTAGAATACAAAGTTGGACCCTTATTTGGTATAAATAAATTATAAAATTTCTTTATAAATGATAGAATTTGTTTTAATTATGTTGAATTCCACCAGATTGAATCCTTGAGAGCTAAATAAATGTTTTTTATATATCAAACATAAAAATATAAAATTTTAAATGAATTTCATAAAATTTATTTATACTAAATAAGACCTAAAACGATTTAGCTTAGCAAGAATCAAGAATTCAAGATACAAAAAAAGCTTTTTATTGGAAATTACTATGAACAATAGATCAGTAGAATGTAAAAAATGACATACCAGTAATGTACCAGCTTATACAGGATATCTTTTCCACAGTGCCCTTCCATAACTAGTTTATACACTTACATTCCTAACAAACATATAAACATCAAGTACATATAAAATTGTATTAGCAATACCAGCAATTTTCTAGGGCTAGGCTAAAGAATATTGCAACAACACCATCTTGGGTTAACATCTGGAAGAATAAAGCTTAATTCAGTTCAATGGATTAAAGAGCAGCTGAAACAATTGTAGGTTCATCTAAGTTCCCCTAATATCTTATAACTCTCTCTCTATATATATAAACATTATAATATGCTAGAATTTATGTGTAAGGAATAAATCTTCCATTATATATAACAACAGAATAAGTAGAATGAATATATAGATCTCGAGCTTTATATTTTACCCTCATTTCTGAAAAGACAGCAAATTTAAAATGAATTTCATTAAAATTTGTGGAATTCAATATAGATAGGCCAAATTCTATCATTTATAAATAAATTCTATATTTCAAATGTATTTGTACCAAACAAGAGGTAAGAGATGCTTTGATTTTTCATATGGCAGATTCTAATAAATGAATTTATTTCTCACAAATCACATTACAACCCACTTCTTTACTTAAACAAGAATTGAATTCTATAATGTTTTCAAACTTCAGTAACTGGAAAATTAGAACTAAAACTTTGGTAGTCTATCATCAGGGCAATCAAGAAGAGTGGATTAAGTGTCTTATAAGAAGAGTGTATTATATGCAGCTTATGTTTTGTTTAATTTTTAATATGATTTTGTTTTTGTTAATTAGGCTCTTGCTGGGATTCGAGCTTGCAACTCCCATACAACATAAATAGAACTAAATATCTATCCTCTTTTAATATATTAATATAGATTTGCTAAAGCTAGATAAAGATTCAATAATTCAAATCTCACCTTCTTGAGAAGTACCAACACCTTCTTCTCCATGAGGACTAATTCTCCCATACCTTGGACGAAATGGCCATAAATTTGCCAATTGCCTCCTCCACCTCATGCACCTTCCATCTCTGCCTTCTCTTTCCTCACAATCATGACTTCCACCATGTTCAAGATTGGTATTTTCACTTTCAGTAACAATAGGCAATTCTTGTCTACAGACAGGGCAAGAGTTGTGTAATCTTAACCAAGGCACAATACACTCAGTATGGTATATGTGTTTACAGGGCAATTCCTTTGCCTCCCGTCCAATCTTGAACTCTTCTTTGCATACTGGACACTGAGAATCATCGAGTAAATGACTTTCCAAGATTTTAATAGTTGGGATTTTGTCAATGGTTGTCTCTGGTGTCGGTGGTGGCCCTGGCCTGTCATTTTGGGTCAGTTCTTCAATCAATTCGTTTAGGCCTAGACCCAAAAAGTAGTCCCTGGCATTAACTCTAGAAGGTAGAATTGGGTTTACAGGTCGCAAATTTGGTTCAATTGGAGTGTAAGGATCAATTGGTCGAAAAGCAATCCATGTTCTTGGCCTAGATTGAATTCCTGCAGTTTCTTCTTCCATGTTATTTCTCCCGTCTAAGCTCTGATGTCTACGTCTCCGGGAATGGATTTCAGCCTCTGGGTCCCATCGATTTCGTCTTCGAAACCAACTCCTACCTCGAGATTCGGATTCCAAATTATTAAGACCAAAATTTGGTCTTCTAATTATTGTGGGGTCAAGCATGAGAGATAGCGCTTCAAGTAAGCGAGCTTCAGGGGAGGGATCAAAAGTAGTGAAATCAACAACAAGTCTTGGTCTGTTCATCTCAAGTTCACAAAGGAACTGCCCAGAACATCGAGGACAGGTGATTTCTGATGGGTCCGAGGCAGCAATTCTAACCATTCGATGGCACTGGTAGCACCAGTAAGGCTGATAGATTGTTGTAGTACTGTCATCAATTCTTATTCTTGGAGGGCTTAAAGACATGGTTTTTCTCTCTTGTGGAATTGAGAAATTAAATCGGTTTTTGGTTATTTTGCTTGTTTTCGAAAAAAAATTTATGTTGAGAAGAATAAACCAAATTGGAGATCTTATATATAAACAAAGATAAATGTAGTAAGAAAAGAATGGCTTTTTTGAGTTGTTAAAAGCAATCCTTTCTTTATCTCTTTCAATTTTCAGCCTCCATGGAGATGCTTGTTAGGTTTGCAGTCTCTTCATTTGCCATGTTTCTTCTCTATCAAGCAGAGAATGAGTGAACTCAGGTACAAAAAGCAAGGATTTTTAATTTGAATTGCGAGGGAAAAGTTTTAACAGCTATCTTATTGGGAAAGAATGTTAGCATCAAGTCTAACGAAAATGCCCTTTGATTCTTATATAGTAAGAAAAGTCCCAGTGAAACCCTTCAAAAGGACAAGACTTCTGCTTCAAGGAAACTCTTTTAGCAATCTCCCTGAATTGTTACCTTTAGCAATTGTAGTTTCTGCACTGTGATTTTGTTTGTTTGTTTTCTATTTTTATGATTGTGTTTGTTTATTTTTTATTTTTATTTTCTTTAATCCTGATATCTTTATTTTGGGTGCCTATTACTCATTTTTTATGATCTTGCTGTGGTTCAGGTAATGAACCTGGGCTTTTTATTTGATTTAGGTTTTAAATTTATCTGTGGAAAGTGGGTATTGAATTGGACTTTTGATTTGCTATTGTGATAGATCCCTTTTAAAGTGCGATTTTTTAGTAGAGCTTGTGCACACCCTGGCTTGTTGATTTGTCTCAGTGAGTTGGTAATTGTCTCTTTGTATTGTTTCGAAGTTAAGCTCATCAATCCCTTGACCACTGCTATTCTTCATAGTAATCACGACCCTATTTGTGTAGAACGGTAGCAAATTAAGTTACCTGGCTTGTTTTTGGATTCTTTATAGCTGCATTGAGACAATAGGAGTTGAAGCTGCTCGGAGAATATAGTTGCTATAGTTTGATTATCACTGTCATTTATATTTTCTGTATTTCGTGTTTATGAAGAGTTTATGCAAAAAATTGTTATTTATAGGGGATCAATAAGAGTATCTTGTTCTTTCTCAAAAAAATGAGAATATCTTGTGGATTGATTGTGTATTGGCTATTGAGTATTGACCTGTAAGTGTTGCTTATTCAAATATATGTATTGTTCTAAAGAAATTCACATTCATTTTTCCCTTTTACTCATTTTCTTAAGCAAAAGGAATAAATAAATAAATAAATATATATAATTGATCTCACTTACAAATCAATTGTGAAATTCTCCTATTTCTAGAACACACAAAATATGCTCATTTTTAACTGTTAGGTCCATATGCTTCGCTTGTACCAGGGTTCAGCTGCCATCCAGTTTCATCCATGTGTTAATCTTTTTTGTTTTTCCTGTTACAATCATATTCTGTATCTTTTTTTTTTTCTTTCTGCAGGGTTTCTGTTTCACCCTAATTTCTTAGTTCACATTTCATACAATTTATACTTTTCATTAACCGATTAAGCTGTAAGTGCTGTGGATTTATGCGGTCATGGGAACTGAAGAGCCCAAAGCTCCATTGAAGGGGGTTGACTGGAAAACCATAGTCCATGAATTGCAGAAGGACCCTAGTTCTCGTTCTAAACCAATTATAAAAAAGCTACTTCAAGAAAAGATCAGGCAAATCCCAGATTATTATTTCCTTCCTCGAAGATCTCTACCATCTGCAGTTGCTTTCTATGGGGCATGTATTGCAGGGGGAATTGGTGCTGGCATGCTGCTAGAAATCTGGATAAACAAGAAAGTTAAAGGTATAACTATATTTGTCGTCTCTTAATCAATACTTATTAACTACAACATTGCAAAATTAATATTTCTTAGGTGTTACATTTGATGAGATTTATGGTCTAGCTCATGTGAACTGTTGTAATGAATTGAGATATGCTGTTATCAATTACAGTGAACTTGAAAATAGCTTTCTTTATGAAATCCTGGAATTTACTTTATCATGTTTTAAAATTTACACTACTTGTAAAATAAAGTTTTCATTGAAGAGCATATATAGATTATTGAACCTCTAAAAATATTGGCAATTTTTTCTTTTTTTTTGGTTCTCTGGAAATATTTGAAAGGGATTGGGGGAGTCAAGATTTGAACATTTGACTTCCTGCAATATGGAACAGACTAAAAAAGAATATATTGATGACTTTTGATTCTTGATGATCTTATCTTTACACTCCTGCATTTTTCATTTCGAGTTTTGGACAGAACCTGATGTTAATATATAAGTTTGTTGTGGTATTTCAGAGGATGGAGGCGTCATATGGGAATTTGACAAATAAAACCTGGAGTGGATGGCATTGCCAGAGTTCCAATTTGAACTGCTTTTATTTTTGAACCTTTATAAATTAAGGAATGGAATTATGGGATAAGAGATAGTATGAGTTAGTAGAGTACACTTTTCTTGGTGCAGCCCAACATTTTATATCTGTAAATAGTATTATATAATAGAATGGGCTTAGGATGAGTTAACCCAACCCACTTCCATTTTAAATCCAATTCTACAGAGGTTTAACCCATGAAGAATTGTAGTAAATTTTTCTTTGAAGCTCAGTCCAGGTACAGAGTATTTATCTCCAGTGAGAGAATATTTTTCTGCTAACTCTATTTCATTTTTAATAATTTCCTATGAGCCAAAAAAGAAAAAAACTTGATTTGCCTAAAAAAAAAAAAAAATTTATGATGTGCCAAAATTTAACTTGTAATATAATTATACACAAAATCAAAATAATAAAATAATTGTTTTAAAATTATAAACACGCTTTTGGTTTGCAAGTTGAAATACATTAGAAATAAAATAATTATTTTAGTCCTCGCTTTTTATAAAATTTATATTTTATAAATTTAAAAGATATTTGTTATATATAATAAATTATTATATATTTAAAATTTATATCAAAATTGTAATTATAAATTTATTATTTCATAAAATAATTATTTTATAATTAAATTAAAATAAACTATTTCATATAAAATAATTATTTTACTATATTCTATTATGTATTATTTTATTCTAATTGAGTATTTAGTATATTTAAATATTATCCGGATCATTTGCCTTATATAATATTTTATTTTTTATTTTAAATATTTTTTTATTTGTCATGTCATTTATAAAAATATATTAACTTTCAAAATATTTAAAATAAATATGAAACATAATAAGATATATAAAATAGAAAATGAGAAACTAAATAAGATATGCGGATTGATTGACATGACAAATACTAGAATTTATTAGCTCAAATAATAGGGATTATGTTAGGCAAAGGAATATGAGAGCAAGAGAGAGAGGCTATACAATCATCTTCATCATCCAATATATTTATTTTTTCTGCTAAAATAAATTAGAAAATTATAATGAGTTCAAATCTCTAGGCCACATCTCAACACAGAAATAGATAAGCAATAATAATTCCAAATTGTTTCCCACAAACATTTGGAACATGTCTACCAACTTGCATGTGGTTGGTCATTTGTATTTATGGTTTTCAAGAAATAAAAGTAATTTATTTCCTTCTATTTAAATAAAGACAATGTCAAAAGTGTTAGGTGATCACTGCTGGCCTAATTTACACAAATTTAATTATTGTAGTTTTTGCTCTTACAATAATCTTACGATGTCGTATATCTTTAGTTATTAATTAAAGAGTGATTATAAAATTATACAAATTTATTTAAAAATAAATTAAATAAGAAATGATTTTATCACTCTGAATTATAATTATTATAATTAAATATTAATATTTTAAAATCCTTATTTTTTTTTATTCAATTTATTTTTAAATAAATTTATTTATTTTAGTTACTTCCTAATAAATGTTTGAAAGACATCCGGAAAAAAGTGTCTGATTTAGTTGGTGCAATTTATAAAAATATTTCAAAACAATTTAAAAATGAAGGTTTGAAGAATTTGCAAACCAAAACAAACTATTTACCTATAAAAATCAAACTAAACTAAACTATAAAAAAATGGTTTCATCAATTTGGTTACATTAAAATTTAAAATACAATTACAGTTGATAATAGAAAAAATTACTTTGATGAGTAACTACGACCAATACTTGGAAGAATCAACAATGCAGGGGATGAATAATAAAGACTGTGTCAACGGCAAAGCTGCTTTATGGCCAGGGGGGCCATTGCCGCTGATTTTTAATCCGACATAGTTTAATATATTGAACAATTTAATTCGACCATTTTATAGGTATTAAATGACCAATTGAAACCAAATAATGAAGACCCTAGGCACTCGTTAATAAATTCATAACCATATATGCTACATGTCATATTTTTTGTATAAAATAAAAATTAAATAAATTTAAAAATATATGTTAGAAATATGTTAAATTTAGACTATTAGATTTTAACGGTTTAAATTTAATATACTTATATTGTAATTTTTTGAATCCATTTGATTTTTGTTTCGTATAAAAAAATATGTCATTGTATTCATTATAAAAAATATTATAATATTATAATTTTTAAAAAATTTTATAAAAAATTTTTTATCTTTAAAAAGTCTACATAACAGAAATTAATGTGTTTTTGACACATCAGCCCCCTCAACCCCTACAATAATGTGCATGATAATTTATTAGCTTACCCCATAAAAAAAGAAAAACTATAGGTTAGGACTTGATAGTGGGTTTAATTGTTAGAGAATTAATGTTTATAATGACTAATTAATTTTATGTGAGCAATAATTATGGGTGATTATTGATTTTAAATAGGGACAACCAACAATGCCCTAAATAGAGGTAGACGCCTGCAGGATGAAAAGTAAGTGTGACTAATAATATCATAAGCAGGCGCAAAATTATAATGCCACTTACTAATTGGTACTAATTATATATGGATGGTCCCTGAAAGTAATTTAATATTATATATATATATATGGTCCTGGCTTAATAGATATATTTACATTGAACTTTGTATATTTTGGTAGTTATATCAATTTTTTTTTTGTATCAATTTTATCATAATTCTGAAATTTAATTGTAATTCTATGTTAAGTCATAATTGAAAAAAAAATATTAACTAAAATATTAAAAAATTAAATTAATCCTCAAATTTATTATATTATATTATAAATTTAAGTTTAAATTTCAATTAACTTTTGCAAATTTGATTAATTAAGTAATTATCACTAGAAATGTTGACAGTTTATATAATTTTAAAAATATCAATCTTATAAATTAGTTTTTAACGTTGGTTATCAACTTTTAAAACTATATAAGTTTCCAACAATTTCTGATATGATATGAGATCGAAAAAATAATATATACTTTTTTGTTAAATCATAATTCATACTGATATTTTAATTTTTCTTTCAATTTTCAATATTTTTTGAGTTTCTTTTAAATTTGTTTTTTCGCCCAAATTGGACTTTTAATTATATCAATCTAATTTCTATTATAAATTTACAAATATCAATTGGGTTTAATAAAAATTATTTTGATTCAATTATCACTTGAGTTTAATAAAAAATCATCATGAATTAGTTATCACTTGTTAAGATATAGAATTTTACATTGATTAAATATAAGATGTTGAATGGATATATATATATAATTTGACTTTCTAACCTTAATAAGTTAGTTTCTGAAGTTAATACTTCTAATATTTTATAGACTCCAATACTTATAATATGATATCAGAGTATAATCGATCATTGCACTATCTCCATGTTATATAATAAAATGAGTTAGGTTCAATTTTCTTTCTTGACCCAATATAAGGCATATCCTCGATTTTCAAATTTATTTTTCATATGGTATAGTTTATTCTCAGATTTTAAATTTTTTTGCCTAATATATATATTTTTTAGGTTTTAAATTTTATTTTAACTCAGTCTATACATATTATAAATTTACAAGTGTCAACACTCATGGATTAAATATAAAATGTTGAATAAGTATATATAATTAGACTATTCAATTTCAATAAGCCAATCTTTGATATTAACACTCACAAAACTATATAAACTCTAACATTCCTAACAATTACTTTGATTATTTGTAATTTACTAAATTTACAAAGTTAAAGAAACAATTAATTTTTATTAAAATTTAAATATTAAATTGATAGTATGATATAATAAGTTTTATGGTGAATTTCACTTTTCCTCTTGAAATTAATATGAAATTGTTATTATTATTATTTTATTATTTTTAATTTTAATTTTATTTTAGAATATGAAACTAAAATTTTCAATTAGAGTATAACTGACATAAAATAAAAAGAAAAATGGTATAATTATAAAACCATGCAAATTAGGATAAAATTATTTATGAAGCCTATAATCATTATAAATAAAGCATTAAATCATATATTATAAGATTGAAGAATATTGAAAGAAGTAATTTTATGTTGGTATTTCTTGACATATATTTTATTTTCATATAAGATGTATTATTTTTAATATATAAATAAAAATTTTATATTATTTTCTAAAAAAATTGAATATACGATCTAAATAAAGATAATAATAAATTTTGAATAGCGTAACATTATTGACAAAAGCAGTTTTTGCTATGGACATAGCAATAGATTTTTAAAATCATTTTACTCATCTAAATGCCCATCATGCAATAATATGAATTCTATTTTTTGTTTTCTTTTTTGAGTTGTTCATAGCTCTAGCCTAAGTTCTGAAAGGTTTTTTTTTTCTTTAATGTTGTTTCATATTACTTTAATCTCTAATACTATTATTTCAATATCATTTACTTCCTCTTTTACATCTCTTCATTTTCTCTATCTGGACAATAAACCAGCAACTATAAAACTTCCATTATAACAATGCTTGTGCTTGAATCAAACCATATTGAAACTATATTATGTTAATTAATTAGCTAATTTTTCTATTTTTATTTTCTTTCTCTGTTTCTTTTTATAGTTTAATGATTTAATCGATCACATGCTTTCTTCAATCTTCCCATCATGGCTACTCACCTTAGAACAATTAGCATCCTAATAATTAATCCTATAGTATATCAATGAGCAATAAACAATACTATTGTTAAAAAGAACAAATTCTTGTCAAATAGAATTAAGAATTTTCACAATTTATAACTGTAATTAGTATTTAGAAACTGTATAAATTGGGTTCTACTCCATATTGTTGGATTTTAATTCTTAGAGAAATTGATTTTTTCTTCTTAATTTTGTCGGAGAGACATGCAAGTTATTAGATGTTAAAATTGAATTTTTCATCTCAAATGAGACTTCAAGTTTTCATACTGCAATTTGTAGCTCAAAATACTACCTTCAAGAGGAGATTTGAGGAGTTTCTCTGCACAGGTATTAAGTTATGCACTGTCCCCTATCTCCACCCAATTTTACCTTGCTTCTTTTAGTCAAATTTGCCATATTAACTTTGATAATTAATGGTGCTTGCTATGAAGTCTTGTGTAATGGCTGCTGGTTATTTGTGAAAATAGACGAAAAAGATGAAAAATCCAAAGAGAGATATAATGGAGCAGTTTTTCTTTGGCAGATTAGTCATAGATTAGGAACCTACTAACATAAGGGGCAATTATATAAATTAAATGATATATTATAAAATTATTGCTCTGTTGGTAACAAAAACTACTCTGACAATAACGTTACCCTTTGAATAAATTTAATATGTTATTTTCTTTTTCATTTTGTTTATTAAAATTGAAATTATTTCAAATCATAAAAGATTTCTTCTATACATCATAAGTTTTTAAAAGGAAAAGGAGATATGAAGGTCAATCACCATATTAATTAATTGAACTAAGAACACAAAAAAACTTATTTAAAATATCACTTTATCATAATACAAAAGGAAAAAACGTAAAGAAAGTAACTAATATTCTCACGCACTCTTTATATCATGAAAATGAAAAAATATTTAGATCTTTTCTATGGTATTAAACCTTTCTTTCTTTCATTCAATCTCTTGTTGTGGTATGAAAAAAAACAAATTGTTTGCAAAAGCTGGGTCTCATCTTTGATATATTAACTTTTAATTTTTGAATGAAAATGGTGCTATTTTGTGGGTCATGACCTATTCTTGATTTTACCAAACCCTAATTTGCAGCAGCTGAACCCTATTAATTAATTTAGGTACTGTTTGTAGCATGATTTTGGTCCATATTTCATTCATACAATCTATCTTTTTTGGTGTAGATTACCTTATTTTAGTTATGTGTTTTAGTTAAAAGGGATAATTTTCAACCACAAAATTACCTAATCTCATGAATGATTAATTAAAATCTGCCAATAATATTTCGTAATCTTAATTATTGAATTTAATTAAAATAAATAATTGAAATTATATTATCTAATAATTAATTAGTTGTTTTATAAAATTATTATTAGTTATAATAAAATTTCAACTAATTATTTTTATTAAAGCATACGTATATAGCAATAGTTATTGATAATACATATATTATTTTTAATTTTATTATATTATAAAAATAAAAAATTATTAATTAAAAATTTAATTAATTTAACATGCTATTATATTAAAATTTGTAATTTATCTAATGGATTGAGTTTGCAATTAGAAAATTGAAAAGTTATTGGTTATGAAATGGGAGCATCCATAGTATAATTTAAAGTTTTATTGAACCTTTTAATTATAAAAGACAAAAAGAATTTCAAATTCAAACCCCTTTAATCTTGATCAAGGAGGAGGAGGAGAAGAACAAAGCAGAAAAAGCTTATTTTCCCAGCAAATTAATTATATTCAACAAACCCCTATTTACTAATTAATTAATTAAGTAATTCAAACCGACCTTGTTTAGATCTTTTGACAATTGAAACCTATAAATATATGGAAAATTATACATATATATTGTGAATCTCATTAAATATTTTGTTGAATCCTCACAAAACGCCGATTTAAATTAGGAATTGGTCAAATTGTTTTTCCCATCTTATACTAATTAGGCCTTAATTACTCTTTGATTATTTCGATTTAGCTTGGGAAATATGCTTAATTCCTCTATTGTTAAACATGGTTTTAATTAAGAAATCAATTAATAAGGGAGCTTACTTGTTATTTAATAAGGGAAAATTTAATAAATTTTAATAAACATGATTTTAAACTTTTAATTGTTATTTTTGAGCGTCCTTGTTATGCAAAAATTAATCTAAGTCTCTTTTCTCATAGTCACATTTGGAGTATGCGAGAGTATTAGGACGATATGATTCATCATTTGTATTACTCTTCTGTAATCAGTTTAATATTACAAGAAGAGGATTTAAATCAAAATCTAATGTCTATATTACATATTAATTTACTATTAGATTATGTATTAGCGTGCATTATTAATTATACTTTCTAATTTAGTAGCATTGATAAAATTATTTTAAGACAGTAAGATTTCAAATTTGTATTATAATTAAAGTTTAATTAATTAAAAAAATCAAAATCTAATGTAAATGATATATGTCTATTCCAATTAAAAAAATCATATGTTTCGTGTTATTATGTATAAATGCAATTAATTTGTTTTTAGTCTATAATACTATTATATTTGAAATTATATTTTTTATTAAATATATTACGTTATGAAAGTAGAAGTCAAAGGAAGATTTTCATGATGTAAACACAAAACCTTTTAATGTATTGAGTCTTGAAGGGAACTAAGGAAGGCCATTTCTGACCCAATCAACCAACTTCCACAATTATTTAGTGGCATAAAATAATTTTTAATATTATGCGTTTTTTATTATTTTCAAGTCAATAGAGAAATTGGGATTAGGTGACTTAACCCAATATCCCATGCAATTCTTCACAGTTACTAATAAATAAGAAAGGGACTTGAAGGGCTTATAAGGCACCAATTGATCTGGGGTGTGTGTATAAAACACTATCCCTTTGGACTTTTCTAAGGAAAATTCATCTCATCTTTAATTAATTTTCATTTTTCATGTAACATCATAAATTTTCAAAAATACAAATGGAAAAAAGAAAAGAAAAATTAAAAAGAAAATCTTTATGTTTCAAAGACGAAATTGAGGTATTAGGTTTGAGACTTTTTGAGACCGCTTCCAAAATTTAAATGCATGTAAGTGGTCACATACCCTAGTATTAAAAGACAACTCTTTGTTAATTATTGACAACAACCTTTTCACTGTGGTAATACATTTCTGATCTAATTAAGCAGAAAATTTAAATTTAAATATATTTTACAAAAAAAAAAAAAGTTTAAGTCTTCGTTCTCTGATGTTCAACAAATTAAAAAAAAAATAAAAACATTAATTTAGTCTAAGTTATTGACCTTTTCTTTTTCTTTTTCCTTTTTTCCCACTTTGTTCCCTGTGGTTGTGGTCAAATTAATACCCTTTAGCACGCTATTAAAGAAACAAAAAATGAAATAGCTTTAGGTTCTAAGCATTGTGTGGTTGTAAGGTTTGTGGAATTAATTTGTTTCATTGGGGGCGTTGAAGACTGAAGGAATGTGCTTCAACTTTAAGATTTGTCATAAGTATAACATAGTTATTGAAGATAATGAAACTTTGACCAATATAAAGTACTGCAAATCCAAATTATATGCAATAAATTAAGTTATGTGGTTAGAGATAATAATTTTGTAATTACGTGTTTGTTTTATAACATAAAAGGTCAAAAATTTAAAATTTAAACTCAATTAATTTAGAGACAAATTACTGTTCTTAATTATACATATTGTTTACATTATGAAAAATGAAAAATATAGGTTATGAGTGTAATTGTAGTGACTTTATGTGCAATGAGAGGTAAAATCATACACCGCAAGTCTGAATTGTAAAATCAAGAAAAAGAGGATAAAACACTTTGTTAGTTTATTTTGCTTATTATTAATTTCTAATTTTATCAAAGTTCATTAAGCACTTAATTAATTACTTTTCTTTAAGTAATTAGCTTCCATTTGAAGTATTTGGACATAGGGGTTAGAAGAATAATGTAAAGATTAGTAATAAAAATTTTGGTACTTTCATCAATTGTTAAGCAAACAATTCAAATATGTGGGGGGGGGGGGGGGGGGGGGTGGGGGCAGTTTAAAATTATAAAATTTAAAATTAAGTTTTGGTTTGTTGGGGTTTGTTTAAAACAAAAAATTGTACCAACCAAATATT